>CM069139.1:9802574-9820074 GCA_035221665.1 Okamejei kenojei
TTGAACAGGGACTGTGCACTAGTCGCGTTAGAATTACTGTCTCCCCCCATGCTCCTGCTCCCCACCCTCAGCAATCCGGGAATCCATCCTCTTCCTTTCTCCTTTTCTTCTCCCCCCCCCACCACCCACATATCAGTCTGATGAAGGATTTCGGTCAGACAACGTAGACCTATTTACTTCGCTCCTTAGATGCCCCCCTGATGCACCGCTGAGTTTCTACCAGAACTTTTGTCTACACTCCAAAGACATCTCAGGTTTGCAGGTTTAGAGTTGAATAGAAATAGCCATTTACTGTCAATTCAAAAATTACAAGCCCCCCATAGTCTCGAATGAAACGTTGTTCCTGCAGTAATAACGGCAAATCAAAATTCCAAAACACACAATTAACACAATTCCAACAAAACATCCATTAACCAAAGTGAATCTCCAAAACACATCTCTCTGTCGGATGGACGGCCTCAAAATTGGCCCCCTCTGTACAATCGTCTCTATGCCATGGATAGATACAGTGTGATCGCTCTGGTCGGCCCGGATCGGTGGGCCAAAGGTCACCCTGTTCCATGCTGTATCTAACAAACTCACAACTGAATGGTACTACGAGCATGCCCCCGGTGCTGATGATGGGTTCGTAGCATGGTCTCCAATGGGTGAAGGGCCTTGGTTCCATGCTTGCATACACCCTTTCCTTGCTACCCCAGGAGCATTGCAGTGTATTCAATTCCTTAAGTCCGTCCAGTGGATCGGTAAGAGAATAGAGGAATTAGGCATTTGGCCACTTCTAGTCACCATCCAGCGTCCCCGGGAAAAGGCTTGAAACAGATTCAGCGAGTCGATGGCGATCATCGATCATCGATCAACCGTTCAAGAGTTCTATAGTCATCCACCGTTCCTTGTTCACAGTACAATAGATAGCGCACATAAAGGGGAAGATACAGAGTGTCAGACTATGAAGGTCATTAGGTCTTAAATAGTGAGGAGTAGAAATTAGCCATTCGGCCCATTCAAGTCTACTACGCCATTCAATCATGGGCTGATCTATCTCTCCCTGTCGAACCCCATTCTTACCGTCTAACCCCTGACTCCTGTACTGATCAAGAACTCTACCTATCTCTGCCTTTAAATAATATCCATTGACTTGGGTAGCTCCGCCAGCTTCTGTCGCAACGAATTTCCACAGAATTCACCACCCGCTGACCTGAAGAGCCTATCTTCCATGGTCCTGGAAAGAAATGGTCTCAATAGGCATAATGGGACAATAGGACAATAACTAGAAACATAGAATCATAGAAATTTAGTGCAGGAGTAGGCATTCAGCCCTTTGAGCATGCCCACTGTCATTCATATGCATCATGGTGATCATCCAACTCAGTATCCCGGACCTGACTTATCTCAATAACAATATGATACCCCTAGCCACAAGGGCCACATCAAAACTCACTCTTAAATTAACCAATGAACTGGCATCTAATACCCTCTGTGGCTGAGTGTTCCTGTGACCTCACACCACTCTCCTGTGTGAAGAAAAGGCTTTCTTATCTCGGTCTTATTAGGTTTTTACCCCTGAATAATTATGCGGGGTAACCTGCTGTCCTGGAATTTACCCATTTTAGGGTTTCATTGCTGCCGGTGAGCTGACGGGACAAATCAAAGTGTTGTTGGGTGGGGTCTGGGGTCGAGTTTGCTTGCACCCACGTGGTTCTGATTCTCCTAAATTCCAGGAGAGTTATATAAACCGAAGTCTATCCAGTCTTTCTTCATAAGACAGTACACTGACATCCCAGGAATGGAATAGGAATTCAGTCTGAGGTGTGACCCTTCTCTGCACTCCCTCTATTGGCACAATAAATGTCTTCCTCAGATTTGCAGAGACCAAAAACTGCACGCAATATCCAGGTGTGGTCTCACCAAGACCCTGTACAACTGAAGTAGAACCTCCTGCTCCTGTACAGCAAATCCTTTTGCTATGTAAGTACACCTAGATCAAGTGCAGGAACTAGGCCCCCCCCATTGGCCTTCGAGCCAGCCCAACACCATTCAATGTGATCATGGCTGATCATCCCCAATCAGTTAACCGTTCCTGGGCCTTTCTCCCCATAATCCCCTGACTCCGCTTATCTATAAGAGCCCTATCCTAGCTCTCTCTTGAAAGCTTCCAGAGAAACCGGCCTCCACCACCCTACTCGAGGCAAAAGTAATTCAACAGACTTCTTTATCCCCCACCCCACCCCACACTCTCTGTGAGAAAAAACTGCTTCCTGTCTTACGTTCTAAATGCGCTTCCCCCTTATTTTTAAATGTGTGTGGCCCCTGGTTTCTGGACTCCGCCCAACATCCGACCCCCCCGCGTAACGGGGAACATGTTTCCTGCCGCTATCGTGTCCGAGCCCTTAACAATCTTACATGTTTCAACTCTCGACCCAGAAACGTCGCCTATACCCGCGCTCCCGTGTAGACGCTGCCTCAACGCCGAGTTTATCCAGCACCTTTTTTTTTGTCTACCTTCGATTTTTCAGCATATGCTGGTTCCTTCTTATACCAATCCTCCATGGTGTGGTACTTTATCTGTCCACAGAAGTACGGTGAAATGAAATTCATAGCTCCCGTGTTCAGTTCAGTGCAAGTGTCAGTAAAAACTTAGCACTTAGTTACTACTTTAGATAAGCCATCTCAGATACGGTCCAAGTGCTCTAGCAGTGGCTGCCACTGGTGCAGTTTGCCCATAGTCGGGGGGATGTGCGCGGAAATCTTGTTTAGTGTAGTTTGGAGATTCCAGCCGACGGGAAACAGGCCATTGGCCCGACACCATACCAGCGAATCAAGCTCCACTTTATGGGACATGTCCACAATTGCCGATTTTTTGGCTGACGGGGAGAAGCATGTGATGGGACACAAGCCCTTTGTGGGGATTTATGGGAGATTTTTCCCCCACCAGGGCGAACAAAAAAAAAAAAATTGTTGCCGACACCTGAATAAAAAAAAAAACGCGGTCAATACTTCGCCACACACAGCGTCCACGCCGCCATTTTTTTTTTCGGTGGACATGATGCGGGTCAGGCATAAATGACGCCGGGCTGCCGCCAAAAAAAATTTCGCCAAGTGGGAATCAGGCCCTTTCTTAAAACTTTCATGCGCACACTGGGGACATTTTAAATGTCTTACCAAGCCAAGTAGTAACCTGACAAACCTGCAAGTCTGTGGAGGGTCTCGGAGAAAGAAAGAAAAACCCAGCGGCCGGCTCGGAGGGGAGGGAATAGATCTTGACGTAGACGCACAGAGGCGGAGGAGGATCGTGAGACAGAGGACGTATGGGGCGTAATAAGTGATGTAAGGGGTCAGGTAGCCTGGTAATTTAATGCACCGAGCCTTTCACCCAGGGAGTAGGGGGAATCGAGCGACAGAGGTTTAAGGTAGACGGGCGAGGAGACGATTTCATAGGATTCAGTTGCGGGCAACTTTTTCTAACTGAGGGTGGTGGTGGGTTGTATGGAACGAGATTCCCAGAGACCAAAAGTAAGACGTCGCGAAAGTGGTGGTTTTAATGTCCATATGTCCCAGATAGAACAATGTGATATGTATTACTTTGCAACTGAAACCAAAGATAATTTGGATAACTTATCATTTATATGTCGGCATTTCTACCTGTTTACATTTTTATATATAAACGTGAGAGAAAAAATTACAATACTCACAAGTACACTTATTTATATTAACACAACATACACTAACACACCACGCAATCATACGTGAGGTCTATTTGGACGGCGTTGCCGTCGTTTTTAATAGCCTGTTGGCAACCTTGTCGGGAAGTAGCTGTTCTCCGGAACCCGGACCGTTACTAGCTTTTTCAGCCCCCGCCCCACCCCCCCCCCCCCCCCCCTATGTCTGTACATTCTTCCCCGATGGCAGGGGGGTGACAATCACCGCTAGTCAGGTGCAATCGAGTCCCATTGGGGGCGCCTGCGGCGCGCGACTCGCTGGCGCGTCCCCCCTCTACCGCTGCGCCACCGTGCAGCCACGCTTCTTATCGACGGGGTCTTGGCCCTGGCAGTGGGGGTCCTTGATGTCCCATGGCCCCTGCCTCGAGTGTCGGATTTGAAAGGACGATATTGGCACCAGGGGCAATACGTTTGGTATTGATTCTGCCGGCAACTCACTCATCGAGTTTCTTTGAGGAAGCACAGAACCGACAGCACTATGCTGTATTCATAAACTCGTTTGACAGCCCTGTCGAGATGGGGAGTGCAGCTCGCTTGCGGAGAATTTCGAATGCAGAGACTGCCGTTTTGCTTGGCCGGCCCTTATGATGGCTATCCAGAATGTTTCAATTCATTGCGTGGTCACAAATGACGTGATTTTCATCGTGTAACTTCGAGTGATTACCAGCCGTGGAAACAGGACCACATGGTCTCTTCAACACTTGTCCCACATGCCCACGTTTGGTCCAGTTCCCGCCACAAAACCTGTCCTATCAACACCTGTCTTATATGCTTTTTTCTCTAAACGTTGTGGATTAGTAAACAAGACCTCAACTACCTCGCCCGTACACACACCACCCTTTGTGCGAAGACGTTTATGTTTGCAATCAATCCATTTAGAGGTGAACCACAAAAGCATTTATTAAAAACCCGATGGGCAGATGAGAGGGAGAACACACACAATGTTCCACTCGTCCCGCATCATCTACAACACCAAACCCAGCAGCGATGGGACAAGCAGGCTGTTATCAGTATATGCATTCCTACGGACCGCGCACAGCAGGCTGTTTATCGTATCTGCATTCCCACCCAAATCCCGGGGACTGGATTCACGGTGGATGTGTTCATGCAATAATATGGTGGTGTAAAGGTTTTATATTGACGAGGAGGTTTAAAATGTGGTTTGATTTTTTTTGATTTACTGTTACCCTCTCAGCTGATTCCTAATTTAAATCTCTCCCCCCCCCCCCCCCTCGCCCCATCACTCTCTTTTTGTAAACCTTTGTTTCTCGATTCTCGCTACTCTCGGTGAAAGGTTGTATGTTATTACCCTATCTGTTCCTTTCATGATTTCTTATACACCCTGGTTCTCCCGTTCATTGATCTTATGTCCTCCGTTCTCGATTCCCTTAGCTCTGTGCGTTCTCGTACCCAATCTATTCTCTGGAGGATCACCCTCATCCTCAAAATAGAGTCCCAGCAGCGCCTAACTACTCAAACCTCTCCCTTTGTTAGCTCCAGCCCCCGTGTCCGAAATTGAGGATTTTTTTTTTTTTTATGAAATGGGCTACCATCCCATGGATTTTGAGCGAAAATGGTGCCTGCCCTGAAATGTGGTGTCTCACGTTACTGTGGATGTTTTCCATGCATGTGTAGGAAGGAACTGCAGAAGTTGGTTCTCGACGGAGTTAGACACCCACAATGGTGGAGTAACTCAGCGGTGAGTTGATTCCCCCGGTCCTCGATTCCCTCTACTCTTGAGGCACGAGACTCTGTTGTGCGGTCTACCCGGAATTATTCCTCTCATGTTTTCGTTTCCACCTTATAAGATCTCCCTTCATGCCTCCTGCGCACCCAAGGAGTAGACCTTCCAGTGGGGTAGTCACGGTGGGTTGCGCGGCGTTTAGTTTTATTAGAGTATTAGAGGTACGCTCGCTCTTTTCAGCGAATGCAGCGCCGGGAGGGAGACCGGGGATCGATCGTCCGACTTACGGGCGACGTCTGTTACGGAGTTTGCCAAGTTCTCCCGTGACTGCGTGGGCTTTCTCCGAGTTCTTCGGTTTTCCTCCCACGTTGCTCCAATGACGCGCAGGTTTGTAGATAAATTCGGCTTGGTGATTATGAATGTTAAAAATTGTCCCTATTGGGTTTGTAGGATTGTGTGATTTTGATACGGACCCGGTCCTCCGCAGGCCGGCGAGGCGGCACACACGGCGGCAGCTAGCATCTCACGGACCAAGTCTCACCGGGCCACCCCTCTTCTCCCCTCTTCCAAACAGCCAAAAATGTACAGATAGTGTGGAAACGCCACACCTCAGAATTCAGGGGGCAGTTTCTTCCAGCTGTTATCAGGCAACCTGAAACCATTCCTACCACAACCAGAGAGCAGGCGCTGACTACTATCTACCTCTTTGGTGACCCTCGGGCTATCCTTGATCAGACTTTGTGGTTTACCTTGCACTATACGTTAATTATGGGTCTGTACTCCAGCATTGTGTGTGTTTTTTTGTGTGAGTTACCCCAGCCATTGTGTATGTGAGTTAACCCAGCATTGTGGGTGTGTGTGTTGTGTGTGAGTTACCCCAGCATTGTGCTGTGTTGTGTGTGTGTGTGTGTGTGTTGTGTGTGTGACGGTGTGTGGGTGTGTGCGTGTTGGGGTGGTGTGTGTGTGTTTGTAGGTGTTTGTTGTGTGTGTGTGAGTTGTGTGTGTGGTGTGTGAGGGTTTACCCAAGTATTGTGCGTGTGTGTGTTGTGTGTGTGTGTGTGTGTTTGTGTGTGTGATGAGAATTCATGAATTGCCAAGACACAAGGCACTGTTGATACAAATATTGTTCATACGCAAGGAAAGGGCAGAGATGTGAGTTGGAAAGTGAACAGACATGGGGCTGGAGAAGATAGAAGAGAAGGGAATTTGGAAATGTCATCCCGGTCTCACCCATTCCTTCTCTCCAGAGATGCCTGCCTGGCCCCGCTGAGTTAAAAGAGTTTCCATGGTAGACCTCACGAATCACTAAGGTAAACGCACGGGCCACCACCACGCTAAAATAAACGAGTTTTAAATTTAAAATGTTTCAGATTTTTAACTTGAACTGGGGTAAATTTGACTCGTGGAAATAAATCAAACATTGTTGATTTTTTTTCACGGAGTTATTCTAGTTGCACGGGTACCTGCCGGTTTTTAGCGCCCGAGTCGCTAAGTTGCTCGCAGAGTTCCGAACGTTTTTTTTTTTTCCCGATACGTTTAGTGTAACGTGATTACCGCGCGTGTATAACTCTGGGTCACCGTGGGTCAACTCGCACCGTGGAGAACAGGGGTTTTTAATTTTAGTGGCTCCGGTTTTGCAATCATTTATGCCACTGGACAGCACCGAGGCACAGTGCGGAGCCCTTTTCACCGTCCCTCGGTACACAGTGACAATAAAACTAAATGAAACTGAGAGTTAGTAATTTAAGGAGAGGTGACCTCACAGCAACCAAGGACGCTGAGATCTAGGCTTTGACAGCCTCCCCTGGACCAGTGAGGGGTGTTGGGGTGGACTGAGTCCGTGCGCGACAGCCGATACCCGCTCATTAAGATCACATTCTCCTAACACACACATGCGGCACGCAACGCACGCATCCACACACACACGCACGCCCGCACGCACGCACGCACACGCACGCACCACACACACACTCACACACACCACACATACACACCACACAACTTAGGGGCAAAGTTTACATTTCACACCAAAGCCAAGTTAACCTACAAATTTGTACCGTTTTTTAGAGTGTGGGGAGGACGGAAGGTAACCTGAGCTCCCGGGAGAGGGGAAGAGGAAAGCCCACGCGGGGGGTCACGTGGATGAACTGTGGCAAACTCCGTTACAGGACAGCAAACGTTATTCGGATGGAACCGGGTCTTGGCGCTGAATAGCGCTTGCTCGGGCAGCGAGCGACCTCTACCACATGCGCCACAGTGACCGCTCAGATGACGTTGGGCTACGAATGTCCCCCCACCCCACGGGCATACTGGTCCCGAAGGCTAATGCTAATGCAGGTGTTGAAGTCCTTTGAAAACATAGAAAATAGGTGCAAGGAGGGAGCGGTTCGGCCCCTTCTCGAAGCCAGCATCGCCATTCAACATGATCATGGCTGATTATTTACGACACACTTCAACCGTAGCACCGAAAGAATGACCGAAGTTAAATGAGGGACGATCGACGATACATTATATTTAGAGAAGAATCTGTGAAGATAATTAAAAAAAGACATGTGCTGTTCCAACAGGCACAAGCGCTGAAATCCTTTGAGCATGAGAATTCTGCTCTCTGCGACTGGCATACCTTTTTACGGCCATTCTATGTTACAACTAATGCACCCAGTTTAATAACTTTGAAATCCAATTTATAATAACAGCAGCGCAGGCAAGGAGGGAGGGACTCTCAATAAATTCTCTTATCTCGCAGAAGTGGCACAGCGGGGATCTGAAACCAGCAACACACAGCCGTATATAACTCAGATAGATGTAGTACAGACGCAGGATGCCCGAGAAGCAGTTGGCTTGCAGCCACATACCCCCTAAGCCACACATTTACAAAGGTTCAGGCAGGCAAAACACAGATGGTTCGGAGATATATTAGAGGGGGAGGAGAGGGAGAGGGAGGGGGGAGACCAAGAGGCGGAGAGAGTGTGATGAGTGGCAGAGGGGGGGAGAGAGTTCAGAACGAGAGTTGTGGGGGAGAGAGGGAGGGGGCGGTGAGAGGAAGCAAGGGGAGGGAGAGGGAGAGGGGGGAGAGGCAGCGTGGGGGGAGAGGGAGGGGGGATTGGGATGGGGGGGGGGAGGGGGAGAGGGGGGGGGGGGGAGAGAGGGGGAGGCGGGTGAGAGAGAGGGAGGGGGGGAGAGTAGGGTGAGAGGGGAGCGAAGGGGGGAGGAGGCGAGAGTGGGGGGAGAGCGTGAGGGGGAGAGGGCGAGGGGGGAGGGAGGCAAGGGGGGAGGGAGAGGGAGAGGGGAGATTGAGAGTGTGTGAGGGGGAGAGGGAGGGGGCGTGTGGAGGGCGGCAAGGGGGTAGGGGAGGGAGATAGAGGAGGGAGAGGGGGACGTAGGTGAGGGATTGCGAGCTGTGGATTGAAGAGAGCGGTGAGGGGGAGAGGGAGGGGTGAGAGGTAACGGGGGGGGGAGAGAGGGGGGAGAGGGAGGGGGGAGGGGGAGAGGGGAGAGGGCGTGAGTTGGGAGAGGAGAGGGAGGGGGGGAGAGTGGGGAGAGGGGGGGAGGAGAATGAGGTGGGAAGTGGTGGAGGGGGGGAGAGGGAGAGAGGGGGAGGGGAGGGGGAGTGAGAGAGTGAGGGGGCGAGGAGAAGAGGGGGGGAGGGATGGGGAGAGGGTGGAGGGAGAGAGGGATTGAGGGGCGGAGGGAGGGGCGGGTATGGGGGGTGAGAGGGAGAGATGGGGAGGGAGGGGTTGAGAGGGAGAGAAAGAAAGAGGAGGGGGGCGAGAATTTAAAGAGGGGGAGGGGAGAGGGAGAGCGGGAGGGTAGAAGTGGGGGGGGGGAGGGGAAGAGGGGGAGTGGGGGGGAGGGGAGGGGTGAGGGGGGGGAGGGAGATAGGGTGAGGCGAGGCGAGTGAGAGTGGGTGGCAATGGGGAGGGGACGGGGGAAGGGCTGGGAGGGGGGTAGGCGGTGAGAGGGGGAGGAGAGGGTGAGGGGGGAGGGATAGAGGAGGGGCGGGGGGGGGGCGGCGGAGATGGGGAGGGAGGGGGGGGAGTGTGGGAGGGGGGAGGGGAGGGTGGGTGAGAATCAGGAAACATAGGTTGAAGGTGAGAGCGGGGAAGATTGACTAGGATTCTGGAGGGGCAAGCGTTTTATTTAACTGCAAGGGTGGCGGGGGGTGTTTTGGTGTGTGGAACGAGCTGCCTGAGGAGGTGGTTGAGGCTCGGGGACCTATCCCAACGTTTAAAGAGAAGCTCTTCAAAAAGGGTGCATGGATATGGACAGATTTAGAGGAAGAAAGACGAGAGAAGAGAGAAACTCAAAAAGCTGGGGTAACTCTCAGCGGGTGGGGTCAGGGGTCAGACAGCATTCTGGAGATGAAAAGGAATTGGTTTGACGTTTCGGGATATGGGGCCAAATGCCAGCAGGTGGGAACTTGTGCTAGATGGAGAGTTTGGGTCGGTTGTGGGCAAGGTTGGGCCGAGAGGGCAGTTCACGCGGGGTGGTCCTTCGTCTTCTAAGAAGATTCAGTGAAGGGGACTGTGCAGGGTAATTTTCCGGGAGGATTGGAGGGGTGTGAAGGAAATGATTGAAACATGGGAGGTCTTGAAGGATTTGGCCAGGTGGTGGATGTGGAGAGGATGTTTCCATTACGGGGGCGCAGCGGGGTGGTTAGAGTCGCTTGCCCCCACAGCGCCAGAGGACCCGGGGTTCCATCCCTGACCTCGGGTGTGCTGTCTGTGCGGGAAAGTTCGTAACGTTTCCCCGTGTTGACCCTACAAAACTCGTGACCCCTCTCTGGTTTGGGATTCCCCCAACGTCTCGTAGGGGTGGGGAACATTTTTTTCCTGAATCTAACCCTGTCCACACCAATCCCTTAAGGAATTTTATATCTTTTCTACAAGTTCACCCTGCATCCTTCTAAATTCCAGTGAATACAATAGACAATAGGTGCAGAGAGTAGGCCCCTTTTGCTCCTTCGAGCCAAGCACCGCCACATTCACATTGTGGGATCATGGCTGATCATCCCCAATCAGTACCCCGTTCCTGCCTCCTACCCATAACCCCTGGACTCGCTATCTTTTAAGAGCGCTATATCTAGCTCTCTCTGAAAAAGTATCCAGAGAGAACCGTCCCTCCACAGCCTCTGAGGCAGGAGTAGAGAATTCCACAGACTCACAACACTCTCTGTTACCCTTTTTATTTTAAACTGTGGCCCCTGGTTCTGGACTCCCCCAACATCTGGGAACATGTTTCCTGCCTCTAGCGTGTCCAAAAACCCTTAATAACTTATATGTTTCCTATAAGATATCCTCTCATCCTTCAGAGTGTACAAGCACAGCTGCTCTCAGCATATTGACACGTCACCGCCCATCCCGGGGGAAAAATTAACCTTTGTGAATCCTACGCTGCACTCTCAATAGCAAGAATGTCCTTCCTCAAATTAGGGGACCAAACCAAAAACTACACGCCAATTACTCCAGGCGTGTGTGAGGGTCTCACTAGGGCCCTAAAACAACTGCAGAAGGACGTTCTTTGTCCTATGTCAACTCCTCTTGTTATGGGAAGGCCAACATGGCCTTTGCTTTCTTTTTTAACTGCCTCGCCGTTAACCCTGCATTGCTTACTTTCCACCGCCCCCCCCCCCCCCCACATCCCCCCCCCCCCCCCCTTCCTCCTGCATTTCCATGGAATATTCAAAGTCGACCGGCCAAGCTCAACCTTATCCCTCTTGCTGACCACCACATTCATAGGACAACCCCTCTCACCTCCAGGTAATGAAATGGTCTGTTTTTTTTAAATTTTTATTTAGTTAAACTCATGGTCCGAACTAGTTTCGATTGCCTTCACAGTGCAAGACATGAGCTGCTGGATGAACTCAGCAGGCCAGCCAGTGTCTGTGGAGGGGGAAATAAGTTGAAGTTTCAAGTTGAGGGAGGACATCTTGTGGATTGAGGCAGTGCCAGCGTAGGTTCAAGAGATCGATCCCCGGGATGGCGGGGGGGAACTGGGACTGTCGTATGAGGAAAGAAGATTGAAAAGACAGGCTTGTGTTCACTGGAGTTTAGAAGGATGAGAGAGGGGAAACTTATAGAAACATTATAAAATTATAAAGGACTGACAAGTAGATGCAGGAAAAATGTTCCCAATGTTGGGCGAGTTCCAGAACCAGGGGCTCCACAGTCTTAGGAATTAAAGGGGAGGCCCATTTTAAGACTGACGTCAGAAAAAACTTTTTTACCCAAGAGAGTTGGTGACGCTGTCACGCCTCGGTTCGCATTAACCAACCTGATCTCAGCACCTTCAACTCCACCTCCCTTTCCCGAAATCCGACCTTTCTGAGGCGCTGTTCCTACAATTTTGCGCTGGGCATCACTCTGGCCATGGGAGGAGGCCCGGCGCAAATTTGGAGGAGCAGTCTCACTTCATTTTTTGCTTGGGTGTTTACCCCCCCCCCCCCCCCCCCCCCCCCCCCCCCCCCCCCCCCCCCCCCCCCCCCCCCCCCCCCTCCCCCCCACCACCCCCCCCCCCCCCCCCCCCCCCCCCACCCCACCCCCCCCCCCCCCCCCCCCCCCCCCGCCTCCCCCCCCCCCCCCCCCCCCCCCCCCCCCCCCCCCCTCCCCCCCCACATCCCCACATCTGTTGAAGAGAAGTGTCCTCTCGAACAAAAAAACCTATCCACTACGCGCTCCATAGATGCCGCCTCCACCCGCTGAGTTTCTCCAGCATTTTTTGTCTCTCTGTGCCTTCGATTTTTTTCCAGCATCTGCAAGTTCCTTTCTTAATCACTTCAATCTTAATTAGTTAAATATAAGGTTAATTTAGTGAAGCTCCATCCTTAAATGTCCAATTTTCTTGCTATAATCTGCACAGGAGCAGCAAGCATCGTCTCAATTACAGATGATATATTCTCCAAATGCATTGTAATTTTGTGCTGACTTAGTCTCGTTATACATTTAACAAAGCGGACTGAATATTGATTTCTCTAGCTTCAAGTAACCCTTGCATCCCCTCTCTCTCTCCGTCCCTCCCGCACCCAAGTGGTTGTACCAGTTTCAAAGGCGTCTTGTAGAGTCTCATTGTCTGTAACTCGATTTCACCTAGCCCGCAGCTAACCACGGCCTGTTTCATTTTATCATCGTTACTTTTTCACGCATCTTTAATTAGACAATAGACAATAGACAATAGGTGCAGGAGTAGCCATTAGGCCCTTCGAGCCAGCACCGCCATTCAATGTGATCATGGCTGATCATCCCCAATCAGTACCCCGTTCCTGCCTTCTCCCCATATCCCCGACTCCGCTATCTTTAAGAGCCCTATCTAGCTCTCTCTTGAAAGTATCCAGAGAACCTGCCTCACCGCTCTCCGTGGAGGCAGAGAGAGAATTCCACAGGCTCACAACTCTCTGTGTGAAAAAGTGTTTTCCCCATCGTCTCCGTTCTAAATGGCTTACTCCTTATTCTTAAACTGTGGCCCCTGGTTCTGGACTCCCCCAACATCGGGAACATGTTTCCTGCCTCCAGCGTGTCCTAACCCTTAATAATCTTATATGTTTCCATAAGATCCCATCTCATCCTTATTCTATCTCTGGTTTCCGATCCCCACCCACCCTCCCGACTCTCGGTCTGAAGAAAGGTCTTGACCCTTTTCGAGTTTGATTTAGATCTTTGGGCTAACGGAATCCAGCGCCCGTGGTCGGGTTCCATCCCGACTACGGGCGCTGTCTGCGCGGGGTTTGCACGCCCTCCCCGGGTTTTCTCCGAGATCTCCGGTTTCCTCCCGCGCTCCACAGAGACACACTTGGTAGAAGTTGTGAATTGTTTCAAAACTTCAAATTCCTGGGCGCGCACATCTCTGACGATCTCTCCTGGTCCGAGAACACTGATGCAAATATCAAGGAAGCTCATCAGCGCCTCTACTTCCTGAGACGATTACGGAGAGTCGGTCTGTAAAGGAGGACTCTCTCTAACCTCTACAGGTGCACGGTGGAGAGCTTGCTGACCGGTTGCATCGTGGCTTGGTTCGGCAACTTGAGCGCCCAGGAGCGGAAAAGACTTCAAAAAGTAGTAAACACTGCCCAGTCCATCATTTCGGCTCTGACCTCCCTTCCATCGAGGGGATCTATCGCAGTCGCTGCCTCAAAAAGGCTGGCAGCATCATCAAGGACCCACACCACCCTGGCCACACACTCATCTCCCCGCTACCTTCAGATAGAAGGTACAGGAGCCTGAGGACTGTAACGTCCAGGTTCAGGAATAGCTACTTCCCCACAGCCATCAGGCGATTGAACCTGGCTCGGACAAAACTCTGAATATTAATAGCCCATTATCTGTTTATTTGCACTTGATCAGTTTATTTATTCATGTGTGTATATATTTATATAATGGTATATGGACACACTGATCTGTTCTGTAGTCAATGCCTACTATGTCCTGTCGTGCTGAAAACAACGCAAGCATGAATTTCATTGTCCTATCTGGGACACCTGACAATAAACTCTCTTGAACGCTTGAATTGACCCCTAGAGTGTGTCGGGTGGTGTTAATGTGAGGGGATCGCTGGCCAGTGTTGACTGGGCGGGCCCCAGGGCCTGTTGCCGTGCCGTATCTCGGAACTACAGTCAACTAAAACCAAACTGAATTATTGCGTTGGATGGTGCAAACAATTCGAGACAAATTCGATGGGCAACCAGCGCCAATAGTGAAGTGTCTCCAGCACGGGTAGGGAAAGGAAGCAGGGATCACACACACCATGTCTAAGAAGCAACTGCAGATGCGGGAAAATCGAAGGTAGACAAAAATGCTGGAGAAACTCAGCGGGCGAGGCAGCATCTACGGAGCGAAGGAAACAGGCAACTGAAGAAGGGTTTCGGGCCGAAACGCCGCCTATTTCCTTCGCTCCATAGATGCTGCCGCACCCGCTGAGTTTCTCCAGCGCTTTTGCCCGCTGATGTATTTTAGATCATTGCTTGTGGCTACAGGGTTACACACCACCCTGGCCACGCTCTCATTTCACCCCGGCCATCGGGAAGAAGGTACAGGAGCCTGAAAACTGTAACGTCCAGCTTCTTCCCTACAGCCGATAGACAATAGGTGCGGGAGGAGGCCATTCGCCCCTTCGAGCCAGCAGCGCCATTCAACGTGATCATGACTGATCATCCACAATGATCCAAATAGGCCATTCGGCAATTAAACACTACAGCCTCACATAAGCTCTGAACTGCATAGACTATTATTGTTATTATTGCAGCATTATTGATTATTATGTGCGCGCGTGTCTCTCTCTCGTTTATCATATTGTTTACAGTGTGTACCATGTTTACATGTCCTGCTGTGCTGCTGCAAGTAAGAATTTCATTGTTCTATCTGGGACTCATGACAATAAAACTCTCTCGACTCTGATGACTATTCTGCCCAGAGTCATAAGGAACAGTAGAATTAGGGCCACTCGGCCCATCAAGTCTACTCCGCCATTCAATCTGTCTCTCGCACCTAACCCCCATTCTCCTGCCTTCCCCCCCACATAACCCCCGACACCCGCACTAATCAAGAATCCATCCATCTCTGCCTTAAAAATATCCACCACCGCAAGGAGTCCCACAGATCCACCGCCATCTGCTGAGAGAGTCAGATACGGGTGTTAAACAGCTCTCTCGCCACAATCCGTTGGAGTGCTTTGCAAGTCTGAGCAAGGGTCTCGAGCCGGAACGTCGCCCATTCCTTCTCTCCAGAGATGCTGCCTGTCCCGCTGAGCTACTCCAGCATTTTTGTGTCTACCTTCGGAGGGCTTCGCAAGTTGGAGGTAGTGCACCCTCTACTGTACTGACTTGGTATCTAAAACCAGCCAGCAGGACGGCGTGAAGACGACATAAAAAGGGGGCACGGTCGCGAGTGGTGGCGTTGCCGCCTCGCAGCGCCAGAGGCCCGGGTTCCCTCCCGACTACGGGCGCTGTCCGTGCCCAGTTTGTACGCTCTCCCCGTGACCTGCGTGGGCTTTCTCCGGGTGCTCCGGTTTACTCCCACGCGTGCAGGTTTGTAGGTTAATTGGCTCCTGTGAATTGTAAATTGCCCCTAGTGTGCGTGTGTGTGTGTAGGATGGTGCTAATGTACTGTCGGTCGGCACAGACCCGGCGGGCCGAAGGGCCTCGTTCCGCGCTGTATCTCTAAAACTAAAAGCTATAACACAACAAAGGCAGAACGACCCACAACACGCAGGTCACGACATTTTTTTTGAACGGCCCATTCTATTTTCGGAGGAAGGTCTGGGACGATGCAGGAGGCAGGCAACTGACACGGAAACATAGAAAAATAGGTGCAGGAGTAGGCCATTCGGCCCTTCGAGCCAGCACCACCATTCAATGTGATCACGGCTGATCATCCACAATCTGTACCCCGTTCCTGCTTTCTCCCCTTATCCCTTAATTCCCTTAGCCCTACAATCTAATTCTCTCTTAAATACATCCAGTGAACCGGCCTCCACTGCCTTCTGTGGCAGACAGTTCCACAAATTCACAACTCTCTGGGTGAAAATGTTTTTCCTCATCTCAGTCCCCTTATTCATAAACTGTGTGACCCCCTGGTTCTGGATTCCCCCAAACAAGGGGAACATTTTCCCCATGAATTCCCGGAGAACTCCACGGGATTCACAACTCTTTCATCTCAGCACAGTCCGAAATGGCCGCCCCCTTATTCTTAAGGGGGTGGGGGGGGGGGGGGGGGGGGGGGGGGAGAGAACAATCACCCTTCTCATCCCCCTCCCCCCTCCAGATCTCTTTTCTTCCATGTGACCCATTCTCCCATTCCTCCCTCCGGCTTCACTATTCGACACCTCAAGGTTAGAAGGGGTAGAAGGGTCTCCGTGACTCACACTCTGTCTCTTTTCATCTCTGGCCTTTGTTCAACTGTTTGCTGATCAAATCCACCCCCCCCCCCCCCCCCCCCCCCCCCTCCGCCTTATCCCCCTTAGCCAACTCACTCATCTGTGACATGAAATGCAAACACGGCAGCACTCTGCTGAATTCATAACTAGTTCTGACAATCCTGACGAGATGGGAGTGCCGCTCGCTTGCCAGAGACTGGCGTTTTGCAGCAGTCCTTATCAGGCCCTTCGGCCCAACTTGCCCACACTGGCCAACAATGTCCCAGCTACACTGGACACACCTGGCTGCATTTGGTCCATATCCCTCCAAACCTGTCCTATCCATGTTACCTGTCTAAATGTTTCTTAAACGTCATGATAGTCCCAGCCTCAACCGCCTCCTCCAGCGGCGTGTTCCATACACCCACCACCCTCTGTGTAAAAAAGTAACCTGCCAGGTTCCTATTAAATCTTTCCATCCTCACTTTACCCCTTGCTCTGGGCAAGAGACTCTGTGCGTTAATCCAATCTATTCCTCTCATGATTTTGTACACCTCTATAAGATCGCCCCTCATCCTCCTGCGCTCCAAGGAATAGAGTCCCAGCCTGCTCAACCTCTCCCTGTAGCTCACACCCTCGAGTCCCGGCAACGTCCTGGTAAATGTATCCACCCATCACTCGCCAGGCTTTGTCCTTCCCCCACTTCTCTTCCTCGCATTCTCCCCCCACCCCTAACGCCATCAGTCTGAAGGAGTCACGCATCCAATTTTTCCAGAAATAGTTAATTCGCCCCTTCCCAGGCGTACCACCCCCTCTCCGGGCACTTTCCCTTGCAACCGCAGGAAATGCTACCCTTGTCGCTTTACCTCCCCCCTCGACTCCATCCAAGGACCCGAGCAGTCGTTCCAGGTGCGGCAGAGGTTCACCCGCACCTCCTCCAACCTCATCTACTGCGCCCGCTGCTCCAGGTGTCAGCTGCTCTACATCGGTGAGACCAAGCGCAGGCTTGGCGATCGCTTCGCCCAACACCTCCGCTCGGTCCGCAATAACCAACCTGATCTCCCGGTGGTCCAGCATTTCAACTCCCCCTCCCATTCCCAATCCGACCTTTCTGTCCCGGGCCTCCTCCATGGCCAGAGTGAGGACCGCGCAAATTGGAGGAGCAGCGCCTCATATTTTGCTTGGGCAGTCTGCACCCCAGTGGCCTGAACATTGACTTCTCCAATTTCAGGTAGTCCCTAATTTCCCCTCCCCTTCC
>CM069139.1:9830074-9935074 GCA_035221665.1 Okamejei kenojei
ATGGACACAGCGTCACAGTCACAGTCCCCGATGTTGGGGGGAGTCCAGGACCAGGGGCCACAGTTTAAGAATAAGGGGTGAGCCATTTAGAACTGAGACGATAAAAACACGTTTCCACCCAGAGAGTTGTGAGTCTGTGGAATTCTCTGTGGTTCAGAGGGCCGGTTCTCTGGATGCTTTCAAGAGAGAGCTAGATAGGGCTCTTAAAGATAGCGGAGTCAGGGGATATGGGGAGAAGGCAGGAACGGGGTACTGATTGTGGGATGATCAGCCATGATCACATTGAATGGCGGTGCTGGCTCGAAGGGCCGAATGGCCTACTCCTGCACCTGTTGTCTATCACTTATGGTCTGGAGGAATGGGGGGGGGGGCAGACTAACTGGCGGGACTCAGCTCCAGGTGTGAATACGCTGTTTTCCGTGAGCTGGATCGCCCAGAATATGCGGAAGAAATTGGTATCACTTAAAAGAAGCTGTCAAAACAAATCTACGCAAACTGTATCATTTGCCAGAAAAGATGTTCTCAATGGTGCCCTGGCAACCTATTCCATATTTACAGCTCACATCGGTGTCAACCCTTCACGGGAACTGACAGCTCTTTCATTGCAAGCCGTGTCTATCCCACTGCAAGGCATTCGCTCGCGTCCCAGGAATGAGTAGGTTAACCTGCGATGAGCGTTTGACGGCACTGGGCCAGTACTCGCTGGAGTTTGGAAGGATGAGGGGGGGGATCCTGATTGAAACGTACCAAACGGTGAAAGGCCTGGCGAGAGCGGATGTGGCGAGGATGTCTCCGCCCGTGGGAGAGAGACTGGGACCAGAGGGCGCAGCCTCAGAATTAAAGGACGTTCTTTTGGGAAGGAGATGAGGAGGAATTTCTTTGGTCAGAGGGCGGTGGAATCTGTGGAATTAGTTGAGCCGCACGGTGGCGCAGCGGTAGAGTTGCAGCGCCGGAGATCCGGACTACGGGCGCTGTCTGTACGGAGTTTGCACGTTCCCCCCGTGACCTGCGTGGGTTTTCTCCGAGATCTTCGGTTTCCTCCCGCACTCCAAAGAGGTACGGGTTTGTAGGTTAATTGGCTCGGAAAATGTAAAAATTGTCCCTAGTGGGTGTAGGATGGTGTTAATGTGCGGGGATCGCTGGTCGGCGCGGACCCGAAGGGCCTGTTTCCGCGCTGTATCGCTAAATTAAACAAAACCAAACAGCTGTGGAGGCCTGGTCAATGCATATTTTTTAAGGCAGAGGCAGATGGATTCTTGATTAGTGCGGGTGTCAGGGGCTACGGGGAGAAGGCAGGACAATGGGGTGAGGAGGGAGAGATAGATCAGCCATGATAGAATGGTAGAGTAGACTTGATGGGCCGAATGGCCTAACGCTACGCCTATTCCTGGTGACCTTATGCGGGAGTACACCGACGACAGATCTACGGAATCCTGGAGGAACGCAGAAGCCGGCGAATCAAGAGACAATGGACAAGGGACAATAGGTGCAGGAGCAGGCCATTCGGCCCTTCGAGCCAGCACTGAATCCCTCAGAATCCTCAGCCTTCCTTTGTCTAAAGTCACCAACAATCAGCTCGACGAGGCGTTACTTTCTCCAGGACGATTGGAGATGGGCGATTTAACACGGGCTCAGTCGACGAGAAGCACCCTTGTCTTTTAGAGGAGATAATGGTTAATTAGCAAGGCAGCCTGCCAAAAGATTTTTTTTCTTTTTCTTGTGAAAGATTCAGTGCGGAAAGATGCACAAATACGCTGGGGTAAATGGACATTCCAACTCCTCTCCAGAGATGCTGCCTGACCCGCTGAGTTACTCCAGCACTTTGCGTTTACCGTCGATGCAAACCAGCGTCTGCAGTTCCTCCGACGCTGGAGTTTACAAGGATGAGCGGGGATCTTATTGAAACGTAAAAGATTATTAAGGGTTTGGACACGCTAGAGGCTCCCGATGCTGGGGGAGTCCAGAACCAGTTTAAGAATAAGGAGTACGCCATTCAGAACGGAGATGAGGCAGCCGCACGTCGATCTGGGCAAACAGCTGGAATTTCCACAGTGACATCACTCCGGCCAGACATGATCGTCACCTCCGAAGTGACAAGACGGCTGATCATTCTGGAGCTGACAGTGCCCAGGGAAGAACGTATTGAAGAGGCTAACGAGAGGAAGCCTGCAACCTACGGCAACCTCCCAAGACCAAAGTCAACTTGCGTCCGCCCACAACAAGATCCGACCCTGTCGGCGGCAACTGAGGATCGAGCTGCGTGAAATGCGCGAGTCTCACGCTCGAGCCTTTTTCGCACAGAGAGTGGTGAGTCTGTGGAATTCTCTGCCTCAGAGGGCGGTGGAGGCCGGTCCTCTGGATACTTTCAAGAGAGAGCTGGACAGGGCTCTTGAAGATAGCGGAGTCAGGGGATATGGGGAGAAGGCAGGAACGGGGCACTGATTGGGGATGATCAGCCATGATCGCACTGAATGGCGGTGCTGGCTCGAAGGGCCGAATGGCCTACTCCTGCACCTATTGTCTATGATTCTATGATTCTATGTTGTGAGACCCGAAACACCCGATGACCCCAGGACACGTCACTGAGGATGCGTCCCAGCGCATCTTTCACGCATCAAGAGTGCACGCTGCCGCTCAGTGAAATGGAACCATTACTGCTTCAGTATTGCTTCAGTCCTAGCTACTAAACATGGTCGAGCACGTCCGCAGAGCTCTTAAGCAGTCCTTACTATCAGGTTTTAGTTTAGGAGAGGCAGTGCAGAAACAGGCCCTTCGGCCCACCGAGTCCGTGCCGACCAGCGATCCCAGAGCTGCCAACGTTGGGTGAGAGTCGAGAGTGAGACATCTGCACCCAGCCTACGACAATGTCTCCGCGAGTTGGGGCTATGCTGGCTCGAAGGGCCGAATGGCCTACTGCCGCCTACTATTGTCTATATTGTCCATCGCCTGCCCATGTACCGGTCTAACTGTCTCCAAAACATTGGGATAGTCCCAGCCTCCGGCAGCTTGTTCCATGCACCCACCAACCTTGGTGTGAAGAAGTTACCCCTCAGATTCCCCTTCACCTTGAACCTGTGTCCTCCGGTCCTCGATTCCCCTACTCTGGGCAAGAGACTCTGTGCGTCGACCCGATCTATTCCCATCAGCCCTTCTCAGTCTACTCCGCCATTCAGTCGTGGCTGATCTATCTCTCCCTCCTAATCCCATTCTCCTGCCTTCTCCCCATAGCCCCTGATGCCCGTACATCACATTGTACTGTGAAATATTGGGATGAAGGTGCCTTTCATTCTCAGTGAGTTCCGTTCTGCTGCGTGCAATGTGTCCTACTTGGTATGCTGCGGCTCGTCCACTTTAAGTGCCTTCTCCGTGCCAGTTATAAACGTCACCTGTCATCTCTTCTTCCGAGATGCCATCTGCTGCATTGGGATGTCATATTTTATGGAACGTTTCCAAAAGCTGCCTTTTCCCATGATTTTTCTCAACAATACAGTAAATGCTGGGGCTCTGGGCAGCGTTGTGGATCAGAGGGATCTCGCAGTGAATACGTCGGTTGGCCAAGTGTGTTCACCTGCAAGGAATTTGCCTTGGCGCTCCGCCCGCCAGTGCAGCTGCACGGGTCCTTTGAAGGCGGAGTCGCAGGTCGAGCGGGCGGCCAGAAAGGCTGTTGGGACATTGGCTGTCGGGAGGTCGTGCTGCACTTGTATAAGACGTTGGTGAGGCCACATTCAGAGCATTGTGTTCGGTTCTGGGCACCGCGTTTACAGGAGAGATGTTGTCAAGCTGGAAAGGAGAAGATTTACGAGGATGTTGCCAGGACTAGAGGGGCCTGAGCTTACAGGGAGAGGTTGAGCAGGCTGGGACTCTATTCCCTGGAGCGCGGGAGGATGAGGGGTGATCTTATCGAGGTGTACAAAATCACGAGAGGAACATCAGGGATGCAATGGCAATCATAATTGCGATAGAATTGGGGAGAGGAGGGAGTGGCCAGGGTGCGAGTGGTCCTTGATGATGCTGCCGGCCTTGCCGAGGCAGCGTGAGGTGGAGATGGAGTCAACGGAAGGGAGGTTCTACGCTTCCAATGTTCAAGGATCCCACTTGTAAATTGCATAAGGTGATAAGGTGATAAGGTCATCAGTGATAGGAGTAGTATTAGGCCATTCAGCCCATCTACTCTGGCGTACAATCATGGCTGACCTATCTCCCCACCCTTATTTCACTCCCGTTTAAGTATTTCTTCAATTATCAAATTGTGTTTTTCAATGAGGCGACGTTTGCAGTATTATCATAAGTGATAGGAGCAGAATTTGGCCCTTCGGCCCGTCAAGCCTAATTCCGCTCCTATCACATCCCCCCTACTCCCTGCACCTACCCGATCTATTCCTCTCGTGTTCTTACACACTCGATAGCGGCGAAGATTTCTCATGAACCTGCTGCTGGCGTTTCCAGTGACTTGCTGGTCGATACAGTGGATGCACAACGTATGATCGCTCCCTCGCGAGGGTCAGAGCTACGTTTGAAATGGTGTGGATTTCCGCAAGAGCGCGCCCTGCCCCCGCCAGTGTGGCGTCGAGAGGGAGGGTTGATGTATGGAAGGCGTGAACAGGGCACGGCGGCATTGTTTAAACCAGGGGCCGGCAACCTACGGCCCCCGGGATCGAATGCGGCCCGTAACCCGAAATCATCCGGCCCCCCCAGGCAGATTTTATTTCCCGTGATCATACACCGGCCCCCCTGCCGAGCTGCGGCCAAACTCTGGCCGTACCGCTAATCCCGCGCAAAGCCGCCGGCGGGGGCCGCCGCACCATCTTGCGAAACAGCGTTTAGGAAAGAATGCAGATGCTGGAAACAAAATGGACGGTAGACAAAAATGCTGGCGAAACTCAGCGGGTGAGACACGCAAGGTCTGGATGAGGCTGCCTCACCCGTGGGTTCTTCCAGAATTTTTGTCTTACCTTCTGTAAACAACGTGATTTGATGCCTGCCATCCGGGGCGGGTAGGGGGAGGGATCCGTGTGCACGCGTGTTGGGATTGTGGTGACGGACATGCATTTCCCCCCCCACCCCCCCCGGCCCCTAAGCAGGACAAGGTTGCCCCCTCTGGTTTAAAGGAGGGCCAGTAGTGAATTCCTCTGGAGTTACGGTCCAATATTCCTCCCACGTCGGCCACAGTGCTGGCTCAAGGTCATAAGGTATAAAAGGGACCAGGAGTTGAATGAGGCATTCTGCGCTTCAGGGTCTACACATTCAATTCAAGGGCTGATCTATCGCATCCCTCCCACCCCATTCTCCGGCCTTCTACCCATAACCTCGGACACCCGCACTAATCAAGAATCTGTCTAACCCCGTCTTTAAAATATCCACTGACTTGGCCTCCACAGCCTTCTGTGGAGGCAAATAAGCCTCAGGACTACAAAGGATTGAACTTTAGACGAAGAGATGAGGAGGAAAATTTCTGTGGTCAGAGGGTGGTCTGGGGTTATGGGGGGGGGAAGGCAGGAGAATGGGGTTAGGAGGGAGAGATACATCAGCCATGATTGAATGGCAGAGTAGACTCGATGGGCCGAATGGCCTAATGCTACCCCTATCACGTGAACTTGTGTGTGCTTAAAGGCTATTTTCCCACTCAGCAGGAAAGATGACTTGTGGGGTGCAATCGTGGGGTGATATTTGCCAGTGCACACAAAACCTGGATGGAATGGATGGGGAGAGGATGTTTTCATACTAGTGGGAGAGTCTAGGACATAGCTTCAGAATTAAAGATTAGGAAGGAGTTGCGGAGGAATTTATTCTGTGAGGGAGTTATGCATTTCTGATATCTGCCACAATTAATTCCAGTTATGGAGTGATACAGTGTGGAAACAGGCCCTTCGACCCAACTCGCCCACACCGACCAACGTGTCCCAGCTGCACCAGTCCCACCTGCCTGCGCTTGGTCCATATCCCTCCAATCCTGTCCTACCCATGTACCTGTCTAAATGTTTCTTAAACGTTGGGATAGTCCCAGCCTCAACTACCTCCTCTGGCAGCTCGTTCCATACACCCATAGGTTTGTGAACAAACCTACCCCTCAGATTCCCATTAAACCTTTTCCCCATCACCTTAGACCCCATGTCCTCTGGTCTCCGAGTCCCCTAGTCTGGGGCAAGAGACTCTGTGTAGTCAAGGGAACAGAAATGAAGCAGCCCAGTGATTGTCTCACTTTCCATTTATATTTTACGGATAATTACCACACAAAAAAAAAAATCACATTTTTTGTTCTCGTTCTAAAATTAATATTTGAAAATTCGACCATATATTTTTCGAGCATCCCCACAATTAATTTTCAGATGTTTTTTTTAATGTATCTGGCACTAAAAATATATTTTTTATTTTTCAAACAAAAAAAAATGTCTTGAGAGGCTGTGATACTGTGAGATCGGTTTAAATTTAACTCTGGCACAGTTGCAGCTCCTGACAGCAACAGAGACTTCTGCTAATAAATATCTGATTAAGGAAAGGATGGCGTTAACATTTGACGAGTGGTGCACCAGCGAAATGTCCTGGAAGATACTACGCTGTTCGCAATGAATCTTTCCGGGAAGCCGCTGGTTTCGATTGTGCCTTTTGATGTCTTTTGCCAGCTTTGGCGGCGCAGCGGTAGAGATGCTGCCTTGCAGGCCTTACAACGCCAGAGACCCGGGTTCGATCCCGACAACGGGTGCTCAACTGTATCCCCCACCATCATCACCCCATCACACATCCTTCCCCTAACATCCCCCACCCATCCACAACCATCAACCTACACTGCCCCCTCCCATCCCCTCCATCATACCCTGCATCTCATCCCTAGCACCCATACATTACCCCTCCATTCCCCCTAACACAGCAGCAACCAAATTTGTGTTGCCAAACCCTACAATACACTCCCTCTTCCTCTTTTCATCAACTCACAATCACTCACAAATCATTCCCCCCAAACCATCCCCCACCATCCCCAATCATCCCCCACCCCATCCCCACCCATCCCCACCCATCCCCAACCATCCCCCAACCATCCCCCACCCATCCCCCATCTCCTTCTCCACCACTCCCACCGCATCTTCACAATCCCCCACCCTTTCCCCACCATCAATCTACCCTTCCCCACCCTTCATCACACATCCCCACCCCTTCCCCGCCCATCTTTCACCCATCCCCACCCATCCCCCACCCTTCCCTCCCATCCCACCCTTACAAACACCCATAATCACCCATTCCCCCACCATCCCACACCATACCCCTCCCTTCATCACCCTTCTATCACCATCCCCCACCTTCTTCACACCATCACCCCCTACCCATACAACACCTCATACCCATCCCCCACCCATCCCCCCACCATCCCCAACCCATCCACACCCAATCATACCCATCACACCATCCCCCACCCATCATCAACCATCCCCCACCCATCCCCAACCATCATCACCCATCCCCCACCCATCATCACCCATCCCCCACCCATCATCACCCATCCCCCACCCATCCCCCACCCATCATCACCCATCTGCAACACCCCCACCCGATCCCCACCCATCCCCTCCATCCCCACCCACCCCCCACCCATCCCCACCCACCCCAACCATCCCCACCCATCCCCACCCACCCCTCACCCATCCCCACCATCCCCACCCATCCCCACCCACCCCCTCAACCCATCTCCACCATCCCAACCCACCCCCAACCCATCCCCACCAAATCCCACCACCCCAACCCATCCCCATCCTATCCCCACCCATCCCCCAACCCACCCACACCCATCTGCACCCACCCCCCACCCATCCCCACCCATCCCCACCCATCCCCACCATCCCCACCACCCCCACCATCTGCACCCACCCCCACCATCCCATCCACTCCCACCCCTCCCCACCCACCCCCCACCATCCCCTCCCACCCTCACCCATCCCC
Organism: Okamejei kenojei; assembly: GCA_035221665.1. Lineage (NCBI taxonomy): Eukaryota > Metazoa > Chordata > Chondrichthyes > Rajiformes > Rajidae > Okamejei > Okamejei kenojei. The sequence continues at coordinate 9,838,004 of CM069139.1, forward strand.
ACCCTTCCCCACCCATCCCCACGCCACCCTCACCATCCCACCCATCCCCACCCATCCCCACCCAACCCTCCACCCATCCCCACCCATCCCCACCCACCCCCTTACCCATCCCCACCCATCCCCACCCACCCTCACCCATCCCCACCATCCCCACCCCAACCCACCCACCCCACCCATCCCCACCCTTCCCACCCACCACTCACCCATCCCACCCATCCCCACCACACCCTCACCCATCCCCCACCATCCCCACCCATCCCCCACCACCCCCAACCATCCCCACCATCCCCACCACCCTCACCCATCCCCACCCATCCCCAACCATCCCCACCCACCCCTCACCCATCCTCACCCATCCCCACCCACCCCCCACCCATCCCCACCCATCCCACCACCCCTACCCATCCCACCCATCCCACCCACCCCTCACCCATCCCCACCCATCCCCACCCTATCCCCACCATCCCCACCCACCCCTCAACCCATCCCCACCCATCCCACCATCCCCACCCATCCCCACCCACCCCCACATCCCACCCTTCCCACCATCATGCAGGTTTGTAGTTTAATTGGGTTTGTATACTTGGCATCAGTGTACATTGTCCCTAGCGTGTGGAGAGTGTGTCAGTGTGCGGGGATCGCTGGTCGGTGCGGACTGGGTGGGCAGAGGGGCCTGTTTCCCCGCTGTATCCTTAAACTAAACCAAACTAGACATCGTATGGTCTGTGTGATAATTGTGCAATGTAGGCACTGTTACGTCTCGGCCAACATACCAAGTAGTCTTTGCACCCCAAGATCACCGAGAAAGACTCTAGATTGGTGCATGAACAATCCAGGTGCCCTGGGCCATGTACAAACAAAGAACTGCAGATGCTGGTTTATACCAAAGTGCTGGAGTGACTCAGCAGGACAGGAGAAAATGGATAGGTGACATTTTGGGTTCAGAAGACCATCGACATCGGAGTGGAATTTGGCCATTCTGCCCGATCAAGTCCACTCCGCCATTCAATCTTGGCTGATCTATCTCTCCCTCCTAACCCCATTCTCCTGCCTTCTCCCCATAACCTCTGACACCCGAATTGTGAAGGTTTGAGACCCTTCTTCAGACCCAGAGTCAGGGGAAAGGGGAACAAGAGATACTAGATGGGTACCCTACAATAACACTTTTACAAATTATAAGCCCCCCCCCCCACCTACCTCCTTGCCTTTTTAAGGGACAAATGAATGGAAGACATCAGTTTCAGTTTAGTTTACTGTCACGTGTGCTGAGGTACAGTGAAAAGCTTTTGTTGCGTGCTAACCAGTCAGCGGAAAGACAATACGCGATTACAATCGAGCCAGTTACAGTGGACAGATACACGTTAGGGGAATAACGTTTAGTGCAAGGTAAAGCCAGCAAAGTCCGATCAAGGATAGCCCGAGGGTCACCAGTGAGGTAGATAGTAGTTCAGCGCTGCTCTCTGGTCGTGGTAGGATGGTTCAGTTGCCCGATAACAGCCGGGAAGAAACTGCCCCTGAATCTGGAGGCGGGCGTTTTCCCACTTCTGTACCTTTTGCCCGACGGGAGAGGGGAGAAGAGGGAGTGGCCGGGGTGAGACTGGTCCTTGATGATGAGGCAGCGTGAGGCTGGAGATGGAGTCGACGGAAGGGAGCTGCACAATTGGGTTTAGAATATGTAAAAATGGGTCCTGAATAAAAGACTCAGCGTATCTCATCCCCTGGGGATGATTTTAATTCCTCATGGGATGTGGTGAAATCTTTAAGCTAAACGTTGTTGCTTTAAGCTCAGCCAGCAATATGAATGGAAAACACTCTCAAAGGTTTTGTTTCCTTATTTTCAATATCCCAACACCATTTTCCCACTGGCTGGCATCGATTCAAACCTGGCAGAACATTAAAAAAGTCCAAGAACCAGAGGAGTTTGGAAGGATTTTGAATTCCTTTTTTCCTCACAGCGCCAGAGACCTGGGTTCCATCCTGACCACGGGTGCCGTCTACACGGGGCTAGTACGTTCTCCCCGCGACCCGTGTGCGTTTTCTCCGGGTGCTTTGGTATAGAGACAATAGACAATAGACAACAGGTGCAGGAGGAGGCCATTCGGCCCTTCGAGCCAGCACCGCCATTCAATGTGATCATGGCTGATCATCCCCATTCAGTACCCCGTTCTGAGGGGTAACTTCTTCACACAGAGGGTGGTGGGTGTGTGGAACGAGCTGCCAGAGGAGGTAGTTGAGGCTGGGACTATCGCAACGCGAAAGAAGCAATTGGACAGGTGCATGGATCGGACGGGTTTGGATCCACAATCAGATCCCCGTTCCTGCCTTCTCCCCATATCCCCTGACTCCGCTATCTTTAAGAGCCCTGTTTAGCTCTCTCTTGAAAGTATCCAGAGAACCGGCCTCCACCGCCCTCTGGACGGCAGCGAATTCCACAGATCACCACCTCTTGTGAGAAAAAGTGTTTTCCTCACTCGTTCGAAATGGCCTACCCTTATTCTTTAACTATGGCCCCTGGTTCTGGACTCCCCCAACATCGGGAACATGTTTCCTGCCTCTAGCGTGCCCTTCCAAGCTCCAAAGACGTGCAGGATTGTAGTTGTAATTGGCCCCGGCAAAGATTTTAAATTGTCCCAATTTTGTGTGTGGGGTAGTGTTAGTGTGCGGGATGATCGCTGGTCGGCACGGACTCAGTGGGCCGAAGGCCCTGCTTACACGCTGTCTCTCAAAAGTAGGCCGAAGCCATCTACAGTAAAATCATTTCAAAAACCGCTCCTTGATCTGAACATGATGCAGAATGATTAATGTGTCTGGAAATAGATTTCAGAAGAGATGGGAATCTTAGTTAGCATCTAGTTATCAATTATGAGATTTAAAACCTGAAGATGTTATCAAAGTTCATAGTTACTTTGCTGGTTCGTGCTCTGTCGTTAATAAATTGAAAGAATTATATTTTAACATTTTTTAAACATGTCCATTAGCGTCTTCGCGTTTACAAAAATGCTCACTTCTGAAAGATTTCTGAGAGATCTGTGAACAGGCCTAATTAGTAAGATTCACCATGGCGATTCATTGCAAACCGGGCCAACGGCCAGCTTGTGGATGGGTAGAAAACTTCTGGAACTATGCATGTTTATTAATTAGCAAAAAAAACAAATGACTAAAGCTGCTCATGACTTGCCTAATGAGGATGGCACGGTGGCGCAGCGGTAGAGTTGCTGCCTTACAGCGCCTGAGACCCCGGTTCGATCCTGACTACGGGTCTGAATGGAGTTTTGTAGAGATTGTACAAAGTTGTACAGGGCCCCAGTGAGACCACACCTGGAGTATTGTGTGCAGTTTTGGTCCCTATTTGAGGAAAGGACATTCTTTGCTATTGAGGGGAGCCCAGCTTAGGTCTCACAGGTTATAGATTTCCGGGATGGCGGGATGTCATATGCTGAGAGAATGGAGCGGCTGGGCTTGTACACTCTGGAGTTTAGAAGGATGAGAGGAGATCTCATTGAAACATATAAGATTGTAAGGGTTTGGACACAGCAAGGGGCAGGAAAACATGTTCACGATGTTGTGGGAGTCCAGAACCAGGGCCACGTTTCAGAATAAGGAGTAAGCCATTTAGATTGGAGGACGAGGAACACTTTTTCTCTCAGAGAGTGGTGAGTCTGTGGTGACTGCGTGGGATTTTCTCAGAGATCTTCGGTTTCCTTTCCTCACTCTAGAGACCTACTGAGAGAGAGTGGTGAGTCATGGAATTCTCTGCCTCAGAGGGCGGTGGAGGCGGTTCTCTGATGCTTTCCAGAGAGAGCTAGATAGGGCTCTTAAAGATAGCGGAGTCAGGGGTTTGGGAAAGGCTGAACGTACTGATTGGGATGATCACCATGATCCACATGAATGCGGTGCTTGCTCAAAGGGGCCTATGGCCTACTCCGCATCTATTTGTCTTTAGTCTATTATTTATCCCAACTTTAAGAAACATTGGACAGGTACATGGATAGGTCAGTTTGGAGGATATGAATGGCCAAACAGCACGCCGAGGGTGGAGCTGGTGTAGCTGGGACATTGTTGCCGTTGGCCAAGTTGGCCGTAAGGCCTGTTTTTCGCACACTGTATGCACTCATGACTCTATGGTTTGGAGAAAGTTCAAGAAAGAGCAGACATCTCGTATTGCCTATTGCCGAATGGCCTACTCTTCACCTATGTCTATTGTACCTTCTCCCCGTGACCTGGCAGGGTTTTTCTCAGAGATCTTAGGTTTCCTTCCCTCACATCCCAAACCTACAGTTAGCAGGTTAAATGGGCTTGATATAAAGTTTAAAAAATGGACGCCCTAGTCTGTAGGATAGTGTAGTGTGCGGGATCGTCTGGTTTGTGCGGACATTCGTTGTGCCGAAGGCCTTGTTTGTGCGCTGCATCTACAAAACTAAAACTAAATGACATATTCCTTTTGTTCAACACTCCCCTGCTTGCTACCAATGTGGGCTATTATTTTTACTTCGGAGTCACGTGAGTGACTACGTGAAGACCCCCGTCCAGCAACGCATGCGCGACATTAGCGTTCATGCAGTGCACCCGACGACGAACGGGAGTTAAAGGCGCTCCCGCTACAAATTGAAAAGTCGGGCCGACAGGTAAGTTTACCGTGGCCGTGTGTCTTCTCTCTCCTGTGGTCTTGTGTTCCAGGAAAGAATGAGCAAGGCCCGAGGAAAAAAGAAGTCTGCAGCTCGCCCCCGTTCGTCCTTCGTTGAGGAATGCTCTTTGGAGGGGGGGCAAGAGGCGGCTGGTTATAACTACCGAGCCGAGCCCAGCACCGCTAGTGCCTCCTGAGCAGCGGGCTGGAGGTACCTGCAGCCAGAACCGGGGCGGTAGGTGTCCGACGATTCGGATATTGAAGATGCCTCACCGCTCGAGAGCGACACAGGCAGCCGCCTAAGCAGCATGGAACGGCTTATGGAGCAATTGCTCCAGCGAGATCTGCAGAGAGTAGCAGCAGCCTCGCCAAGGGAGTTCAGGCACTCCCGCAGTGCCCTTTACGGCACTGGCCATTGCTTCCCTTCTTTTGAAGGCAGCATTGGCGACCAGGGTCTGGGCTGGTCAAGAAGAGGGGTCACTGGCTGAAGATTTCGGGAGTACGCAGGGTGTACAGGAACAGGAAGAGCTGCTGGGTGTGGTGATCAACCGCTACGTGGCCATTCCACAAGCGGGGGTCGGCCATTAGAGCCGAAACTTGCAGCCAGCATTAACCACCTGTCCTCTAAACCCCTACAAGAACAAGTGGTCAATGAGGCTCTTCAACTATATACAGCCCCAGGAAATTGTACATCTTTGAATGTACCTGCTGTCAATAGCCAATTTGGGGACATTTGGGGCCAGAACATCAGAAACCTGGAGTTGAAGCTCCAGAAGATCCTTAAATTCCTGACTGCAGGAATAACATCTTATGCTCGGTCCATTGATGGTGCGGACATCTCCACAAATCAGCAAGACACATTAGCTCTGCTGTGCACAACTCAATATGAGATAAATAATTTGCGAAAGGAGATTATCAAGCCTGCCCTCAACCCTAAATTTGCGGGGACTCTGCAAAACACCGGGGTCAGAACCTCCTATTCTGCTCTTTGGGAAAGACCTCCAAAAAAGGTGAAAGACCTGGAAGAAGAATCCAAGACCTTTGGTCTCGTGAGGGCAGGTTTGGGACCGAGCAGACCCAACAAACCCAGGCGCAGTACCCCATGGCGTCCACCAGTCGTCGACCACACTATGGGACTGGTGAAAGCTCGGGGTCCGCAACCATTCCCCGTAAGCCTTTTTAGGCCAGGGCCCAGAGCGGACCCCATGGAAAATGCGCCACCCCCAACAACATCGAGATCAACATCAACCCTCTACAGCCCAGCAGACGCCTTATCACCCAGCGAAGAGGCAGAAGAAGCACCAATAACCATGGAGGTAGGTGGGTCTGGTTCCTCTCAGCATATGTGCAGTAGGGCTCTGTGCTAACAGGGGGGAGATTGCACTTGTTTTTGGATGCATGGGAATCCATCACTAATGACAAGTATATACTCAGCAGCGTTCATGGCTACAAAATTGACTTTGTCCATAAAGATTTTCCACCAGTTCAGCATATACCCAAAAGGGTATTCACCCTCTCAGTCAAGGAAAAACAAGAGGGTCAAGCTGAACTGATGAGGTTACAAGCTAAAGGTGTCATTGAAAGAACAAAACATGAACCTTTGGAATTTGTGTCTAATATTTTCACTAAAATCAAAAAAGATGGTGGACGACGCATCATCATTGACTTAACTACTGTAGATGGTTTATATGCAACCAATAATATAGTTACCTCACTCCCATTAACCCCGCCCAGTTAACATCAATCATAACGCCTTCCCCTCAGTAGAAAATGTAGCCGGTGCTTGAAGGTGTATGTAATACCCAGTGCTATCATTAAAAGATGTTGTACACTTAAGAGCTTGTAAAGTTTTCATTTACATGGTGTCGAAGCTGGAAGATACTTGCGTCTCCTGTTTATCGGTTTTTATTTCTTTTTTTTGATTTGTGTTTTTTGTGCTTTGATCTCTTTGGCCATGGCGTCCTCTTGCAGAAAGCCCGAGCAGCTTGTCTTTGATGCTGACATCTCTGAGCGCTGGGCCACGTTTGAATTTGATTTCACACACTTTGTCAACGTCGCACACCGCGCTGATCCTGACTCCCTTAAAGCTTCCCTCCTCCTCAACCTTGTCGGACCTGATGCCATGAAGAGAGCCAGAACTTTCACCTACGCTCCAGCGGTCCTGGGCGTCGATGGTGCGGTGATTACTCCTGCAGAGTCTGCTGACGACCCCGCTTGCCTCCTACGTAAGTTCAGGGAGATTTGTGACCTGCCCTCGAACCGCATTCTAGAGAGGGCACGGTTCCTTTACGAGGAGACAGTTGCTGATGAACCTGTTGAATGTTTTATTGCTGATTTGCGTTATCTCGCCCAGCGGTGCCGTTTTGGCGACATGACAGACCAGCTCACTAGAGACATTTTAGTAAACTGGCATGCGTGACCAGAAGCTGCGATGTGAGCTTTTGAGGGATCCGGATCTAACATTGGACAAAGCTATGCATGCCTGCAGATTGTCTGAGGTCGTTGTTTTGCAAGAGGACCACCGGGATTTGGGCAATAAATCTGTCAACCTGGCTGGGTTTAGGAGCCCACAGCCTCGGGTGGGAAACAATGTTTTTCTGCCGCGTGCCCGCCCTGGACCTGGCGATGTGCCCCGAAAAAGATGCCCGAACTGTAACTACATGCACCATAGACTGTCGACGTGTCCCGCCTCTGGTAAAACCTGTAACTTTTGTAAAAAGCTGAACCATTTCTCAGCCTCCTGCCGCTTACTCCGTTCCCGTGGGAGCCAGGCACAAGCTTCCAGTCCCAGTCTAAACATGCTGGCCCAATCTGATCTCTGTTTCGACTCACAGCCCAATTTAGTTGAGTGCAATGGTGCGGAGCCAATTAATTCTGCCGAGGACTCTCATGTGTTTACCCTCCTACAGACACCCGCCCACCGCAATGATCCCTCCGTACCTGTTGACTGTCAATGGCGTAACCTTCTCTGCCAAAATTAGATACTGGCGCGAGAGTCAATGTTTTGTCCATGATCTTTTCAACAAGATAAGGAGTAATGAGCTCTGGTTGTTGACGATGCTACCCTGCACGCCTATGGTGGAGAGATTCTAAGGCCTGCGGGGAGGGCCACTTTTAACTTGCGTGCTGCAAAAGGCCACAAGAAACCTGGTTTTCTATGTTTTGAACTCTGACTGTGTAACCCTGTTGGGCAACCGTGCGTGCCAGGATCTTGGCCTGGTCTCCTTTGACCGCACGGTCCACAAAGTGCAACTTTCGTTTGACCCGGTTGCTGAATACCAGGACTTGTTCGACGATGACCCTGGGGAAGCTACCAGTGTCATACCATATTTCCATTGACCCAAATATACAACCCGTGGTCCGCGCACCTCACAGGGTGTCTCACGCCATGAAGGACAAGGTCGAGGCGATGCTCAACGAGATGGTCGAAAAGGGGGTGCTAGTAGCAGTTAGCGAGCCCACCGATTGGGTCTCCCACCATGGTTGCCACGATTAAGAAAGACAAGAACGAGATACGCGTGTGTATCAACCCGAAGGACTTAAACCTTGCCATCAGGCGACCACACTACCCCATGCGGTCTGTTGAGGATGTGGCGGCAAAGGTCGGGCAAGCCACCATCTTTTCGGTCTAGACGCTAAGAACTCGTTTTGGCAGGTCCCGTTGGACAAAGCGTCTTCTGACCTGACGACCTTCGCCACACCGTTCGGCAGATTCAAGTTCCTGCGAATGCCATTCGGCATCAATTCTGCTAGCGAGGTGTTCCAGCAGACGATGGAGCAATTATTCGCGCACCTGCCATGTGCCATCATCGTGGATGATATCCTGGTTTACGGGAAGGACCTTGCCGAGCACGACCTGACCTCCGCCGCGTCCTGGATCGCGCGCGACAGGCGAACCTGAAGCTGAATCCCAAGAAGTGCCGGTTTCGTGTCTCAGAGGTCACGTATGTTGGACATGTTTTCACCCCTAACGGACTAAAGCCCGACCCCTTGAAGGCCGCTGCCATCTCCGAAATGGCAGCCCCCACCGACGTGCCAGGTCTGCAACGATTCTTGGGCATGGTGAACTACCTTGGCAAGTTTATACCAAACCTCAGTGAGCTGAGTGCTCCCCTGCGGCAGCTGACAAAAAAGGATATCGCCTGGGCCTGGCTCCCATATCACCAGCAGGCCTTTGACCGCCTCAAGTCGAAACTGATTAGCACTCCGACGTTGCGGTTCTTCGACGTGGGTCGCCCCATCACCGTCACCTGTGACGCTTCCAAGTTCGGTCTGGGTGCGGCCTGCCTTCAGTCTGTCGATGGATCGCTGCATCCCGTCTCCTATGCCTCCCGCACCATGACGGACACCGAGCAGCGGTACGCTCAGATCGAGAAAGAGCTGCTCGCGGTGGTGTTCGCCTGCTCCAAGTTCAGAGACTTCCTGTTCGGCAGCAGATTTTACGGTCGAAACCGACCACCAGCCACTGGTGACAATCCTGAACAAGCCGATTCACGCTGCCCCTGCCAGGCTGCAGCGTATGATGCTGCAGCTCCAGCGCTTCGACTTTGACATAATCTACAAGAAGGGCACCGAGATGCACATTGCGGACACCCTGTCGCGAGCCCCGCGTACCTCCTGCGCTCGCCACCCCTACGAAACAGAGGACTTGCTCGTACTGGGCGTTAACTTTATTCCCACCAAGCAGCTACAGGTTTTGGCCGAGCACACCGCTGCCGATCCGGCCTTGCAGCAGCTTGCATCGGTGATTAAAGCAGGGTGGCCAACAAAGCGCTCCGCCGCGCCATCTGAAGCACAGCCTTTCTTCCTGGTCCGCGACGAACTGGTGCTCCAGGATGGCGTTATCGTCAAGGGACATAAAAGTGTGGTCCCGTCCTCCCTGTTTGACTTTTACTTTTGTGCAGCCCACAGCGGACACCCTGGGGTCGATGCAACGCTTGCCCACGCTCAGTGCCAATTCTATTGGCCTGGAATGGCCAAATATATCCGAGACAGAGTTTCTGCCTGCTCCACGTGCAACAGTCTTGCGCCGCACCAGCAGCGACAGCCCCTGCTGCAACAGCCCGCCCCCTGCTTTGGCCTGGTCCTCGCTGGCTGCCGACATATTCGAGTGGCGTGGTAACCACTACCTTGTCCTAGTCGACTCGTACTCCAACTGGTTCGAAGTGGATTTGCTGACATCCCTCACGTCGGAGATGGTGATCCGCAAGCTGCGGAAACACTTCTCCACTTTTGGGACCCCGGTCAGGCTGCAGACTGACAACGGCAGGCAGTTTACAAGCCGAGAATTCAAAAGCTTTGCCGACAAGTGGAACTTCGTGCATTTCACCAGCAGCCCAGAGTACCCACAGAGCAACGGCCTAGCAGAACGGGCCGTCCGCAGCGCCAAGCTTCTGATGGAACAGGCGCGACTATCCAATTCTGATTTGTATTTGGATCTCCTGAACCTCAGGAATGTTTCCAGGGATCCGGCCATGGGGTCACCTGCTCAGCGTCTGATGTCCAGAACTACCAGATCCACCGTCCCGATTGCCCAGCGCCAGCTGAAACCTCGGGTGCTGGAGCCCGCCTCCGTGCAGAGGCGAATTCAAGAGAAACATGACAGCCAGCGGCGTTCCCACGATCGGTCGTGCAGACCACTCGATCCTCTGTTGCCCGGACAGGTTGTTCGTTTGCAGACCGCCAGTGGGCACTACCGTCTGGCCACCGTGGTTGGGGTGGCCGACTCACCTCGTTCGTATCTGGTCGACTGTGAGGGTTCCATCTACCGAAGAAGCCGACAACACCTGCTTGCGGTTAATGAGCCACAGCCGCAGCCCCCTGGGCCCTATGCCCCTCCACTCTCCTATCAGCAGCCGGCTGCCGCCCCGCTGGTGTTCCCTGCATGCCTCGGTCCCCGTCGCGGGCGCCTGGTTCCCCTCTGCGCGGGTCCCCTGTTGCCGATCGCGGTTTCTCCCTCTCCTGTTTTCTCCCACCCCAATGCCCTTCCCTGGTTCCCCGGCTGCCTTGCGTCCTCCTGCTTCTTCTGCTCTTTCGGGGGGAGGGGGAGACATCCGTACGCGCTCGGGCAGGATCAGTAAGCCGCCTGTTCGCTACGGCGATTTCGTTTAATTCTGCTGTTTAATTCGGTTGTCGTGACAACAATCTGTTTTTTTTTGATTTCTAAGGGGAAGGATGTAGATGGTTTATATGCAACCAATAATATAGTTACCTCACTCCCATTAACCCCGCCCAGTTAACATCAATCATAACGCCTTCCCCTCAGTAGAAAATGTAGCCGGTGCTTGAAGGTGTATGTAATACCCAGTGCTATCATTAAAAGATGTTGTACACTTAAGAGCTTGTAAAGTTTTCATTTACAACTACTTTGAACAAGTCTGTCAGGTATATACATTTCAAGATGGATACTTTTGAAACAGCCAGACTATTGGTTTCTAGGGGGTACTTTCTAGCAAGCATTGATTTAAAAGATGCCTACTACTCAGTACCCATACACAAGGACCATCGAAAATATTTAAAATTTATCTGGATGAAACAGCTATGGCAATATAAAGCCTTACCAAATGGGCTAACCTCTGCTCCAAGGTTGTTCACTAAAATCTTAAAACCTGCCTTGGCATTATTGAGGAAACAAAAGCATATAGTCATGGCGTATTAGACGATATTTTAATAATAGGGAAAACCTTGGAGACAGCTATTTTAGCAGTCGCAGCCACCAAACGTTTTGTTTGAAACTTTGGGGTTTGTCATACATCCAGAAAAATCCAATCTTACACCGTCCACTGCCATGGACTATCTTGGATTTACGATAGATACTGTTCGCATGATTGTAACTCTGCCGAAGGGGAAAAGCATCAGAAATTGGCGCTATCATGCAACAAACTCATGAATAAACATCAGCCAACCATACGGGAAGTAGCTAGAGTTATTGGCAAAATGGTAGCAGCTTTCCCAGCTGTACAATTTGGGCCTTTGCACTATCAAAATTTGCAAGAGCTAAAGTGCATGCACTAAAGCAAAACTCAGGTCACTTTGACCGAGCTATGAGTTTTAACTGCTGAATCCATTCCAGAGTTACAATGGTGGGCGAGGAATGTAAGACTCAGCTCCAGTCCCATAATGATCACCAACCCAGTATTAACCATTCAAACGGATGCCAGTGCTTTGGGCTGGGGAGCAACTAACATGCAATCCAGCACAGGGGGCAGATGGAGTAAATTTGAATCATCTTGCCTACAGACACGGGGCATCAACTATTTAGAAATGTTGGGTGCGTTTTATGGGTTAAAAGCATATTCATGTAATACGCATTCATGCACATGTCCGGTTGCAACTAGATAATACCACGGTGGTGGCTTATATCAATCACATGGGTGGTGTAAAGTCGATATCGTGTGACAATTTGGCCAACCTAATCTGGCAATGGTGTGTTGAAAGGCATATTTGGTTATCAGCAAACTTACCTTCCAGGTAAGCAAAATACAGTGGCAGACACCAGGTCACGTAGATTTAATGATAACATCGAATGGATGTTAAATCCCAAAGTGTTTGCTGAAATTACAAAGCAATATGGCACACCAGATATCGATCTATTTGCATCCAGGCTGAATCACCAGGTACCAACGTATGTCGCTTGGGAACCAGACCCTGAGGCAGCAGCAGTTGATGCATTCTCGCTGCATTGGGGGGAAAATGTTCTTTTATGCTTTTCCTCCCTTCTGCCTCATCAGTCGGGTATTACGCAAGATTCAATTGGATTCCGCTTCAGGAATCTTGATAAATACCTGACTGGCCTACACAGCCATGGTTCCCAGTGGCTTTCGACATGGCTGTTGAAACACCGTTGGAATTCCCCAGCAGTCGACAGTTATTAATCCACCCAGTGTCAGGCATTAGTCACCCGTGCCATGACAGAGTCAATCTCCTGGCTTGCAGATTCTAAAAAGACCTCTACTGGGCCTGGGACTGTCTGAGACGCCATCAACATGATGACCGCATCTCACCGGGAGTCCACCAGGAGACAATACCTGACCAATATAAGAAAATGGGAACGGTATTGCTCCAAAACAGGAACTACCTACACCACAGCTACAGCCACCAGTGTTGTGGAGTTTCTGCTTGGATTACATCGGGAAGGACTCAGCTACAGCGCCATTAATACAGCCAGGAGTGCGTTGTCAGCTTATTTGGTTCCAGCAGCAGGACAACTGACTTTGGGGTCCCATCCACTAGTGGCCAAAATCATGAGGGGCATTTTTAACACACCAATCCCCCTAGGCCTAGGTACACTCAGATCTGGGATGTCAGCATAGTACTGACGTACCTTAGGGGATGGCCACCACCCAGGTCACTTACTCTGGAACAACTTACACTGAAATCAGTCATGCTCATGGCTCTAGTCTCAGCTCAAAGGGTACAGTCCCTCCACCTTCTGAGGCTGGACAGCATGACAGAGTCATTGGACTGTATCACATTTCACATTCAGGGGCTGGTCAAACAATCTAGACCAGGTACCACGCCTCCAGTTATGGAGTTCCGGGCATATTCACCTGACCCACGGTTGTGTGCCAAGACCCATCTCGCCAACTACATAGACACAACATTATAACTTAAGAGGGAGAGAAAAAGCCTTATGGATAAGCCACAAGAAGCCTCATGGTCAGGTGACGAGCCAAACCATTTCAAGGTGGCTCAAGCAGGTGCTTAAGTCCGCGGGAATCGATACTAATGTGTACAAATCTCATTCCACCAGGGCTGCATCTACGTCGGCGGCTAGGCAAATGGATGTGCCTATGGACCATATTCTGGCCAGAGCAGGATGGTCCTCGGAAAGAACTTTCCAAAGGTTTTATAATAAGCCGCTGGCGGAGCCTGCTACATTTGCAGACAGAATTTTAGAGTCTGCAGATAATATTTAATTTAAGCCCGGGGAGCTCTCTGTTTTTTGTTGTTATTAATAAACCTTTTTTGTTCACAAACAGGTTATTGTTGATTGTATAACATGCTTCCTCCCTCTAAGGTCTTCAGGCAGTGAGTGAAGCATGAGCTGGTACACGGTTCGGATTCACAGAGCTTTGAAGTCTTCACGTAGTCACTCACGTGACTCCGAAGTAAAATAGTAAGATTAAATGAGAACTTACCAGTTCGAAGTTTGATCTGTATTTTATGAGGAGTTACGATGAGGGATTACGTGCCCTCCGCTCCCACCCTCTATTATACAGATCAACTGGTAATTAAGTTCTTATTTTTTCTTTACTATATTTATTTCAATTGTTGTGTTTTCTGTGAATCCACACCGCTGCTTTGAAGAAATGTCGCGCATGCGTGCTGGACGGGGTCTTCACGTAATCCCTCATCGTAACTCCTCATAAAATACAGATCAAACTTCGAACTGGTAAGTTCTCATTTAATCTTACTATTATACATCCCAAATAAACATGAATCCCCAGTCATTCAGGCTCGGATGGATGTTTTCTGTCTGCCGGTTTCCTTCCACGCTCCAAAGACCTGCAGGTTTGTAGGTTAATTGGGCTTGAGTGAAATTGCACTAGTCCGCAGGGGGATCGCTGGTCGGCATGGACTCGGTGGGCCGAAGGGCCTGTTTCCATGCTGTATCTCTGGACTAAAGTTTGCAGTTCAGTTTATTGTCACGTGTACCGGGGTACGGTGAAAAGCTTTTGTTGCGTGCTAACCAGTCAGCGGGAAGACAATACGTGATTACAATCAAGTGTATAGATACGTGATAAGGGAATAACGTTTAAGGGCAAGCCAGCAAAGTCCGATCAAGGATAGTCCGAGGGTCACCAATGAGGTAGATAGTAGTTCAGCGCCGCTCTCTAATTGTGGTAGGATGGTTCAGTTGCCTGATAACAGCTGGAATTAAATTACACTAAACTGGTATTTGCTATACGATACAATACAATGCTACAGAACTTTATTTATCCCAGGAGGGGAACTGGTCCGCCAACAGTCATAAAACACAACAAGATATATGAAACATGAAATTAAAGTGACGAATGGAAAGTCCAGGATTGGGGATGTGCAAAGATTTAGGAGGGGGGGGGTCAGTGTCAGTCGATGTTCCCAATGTTGGGGAAGTCCAGAACCAGGGGCCACAGTTTAAAGATAAGGGGTAAGCCATTTAAACATAGAAATTAGGTGCAGGAGTAGGCCATTCAGCCCTTCGAGCCTGCACCGCCATTCAATATGATCATGGCTGATCGTCCAAAACCATTTAGAACGGAGACGAGGAAACACTTTTTCACCCAGAGAGTGGTGAGTCTGTGGAATTCTCTGCCTCAGAGGGCGGTGGAGGCCGGTTCTCCGGATACTTTAAATCATAGAATCATAGAATCGTAGAAAATAGGTGCAGGAGGAGGCCATTCGGCCCTTTGAGCCTGCACCGCCATTCAATATGATCATGGCTGATCATCCAACTCAGTATCCTGTACCTGCCTTCTCTCCATACCCCCTGATCCCTTTAGCCACAAGGGCCACATCTAACTCCCTCTTAAATATAGCCAATGAACTGGCCTCAACTACCTTCTGTGGCAGAGAATTCCAGAGACTCACCACTCTGTGTGTGAAAGAGAGAGCTAGATAGGGCTCTTAAAGATAGCGGAGTCAGGGGATATGGGGAAAAGGCAGGAACGGGGTACTGATTGGGGATGATCAGCCATGATCACATTGAATGGCGGTGCTGGCTCGAAGGGCCGAATGGCCTACTCCTGCACCTGTTGTCTATTGTCTATAGTCTATTGCTTCTAATTCCAATCTGCGAGAATGCAATAATGTGATAAATGTGATAAAATGTGATAATCCCTCCAATAATCATCTTCTTCATTACTAACGCCAATCTTAGGAACAGTCATAGAGTCACACAGTATGGAAACATGCTCCTCAACCCAACCTGCCCACACCGGCCAACATGTCCCATCAACACTAGTCCCACCTGCCTGTGTTTGACCCAAATCTCTCCAAACCCGTCCGATCCATGCACCTGTCCAATTGCTCCTTACACCTTGCCTTAGTCCCAGCCTCAACTACCTCCTCGGGCAGCTCGTTCCACACACCCACCTCCCTCTGTGTGAAAAAGTTACCACTCAGAACGGGGTACTGATTGGGGATGATCAGCCAAGATCACATTAAATGGCGGTGCTGGCTCGAAGGGCCGAATGGCCTCCTCCTGCACCTATTGTCTAATGTCTATTGGCCCCACGACAGAAGGGGGAGGGGTTGTACAGTTTGATAGCCACAGGGAAGAAGGATCTCCTGTAGCGTTCTGCGCTGCATCTTGGTGGGACCAGTCTGTTGCTGAAGGAGCTCCTCAGGTTGACCGTGCAAATGGTGTCAGTTGTTGTTGAGCATATGAAATGGATCGTCTTCACCCATGGAGCATGCTACGCAATTAAATACAAATCTGAATGTTTATTGAACTCAATTATATTCTGTACCTCACCACCGTGCTTCCAACACATGTAACTTACTCAACCGCGTGTGTGTTAGTTTTAGTTTTAGAGATGCAGCGTGGAAACAAGAGCTCCGGCCCCACCGTGTCCACACGACCAGCACATCCCCACACACACATTAATTCTATCCGACGCACTGGGGACAATTAACCTGCAAACCCCGCGCGTCTTTGGAGTGCGGGAGGAAACCGGAGCACCCGGAGGAAACCCACGCAGGTCACGGGGAGAGCGGACAAACTCCGTACAGATAAGCACCCATTCTCACAGGGTTACACAAAAGGCTGGAGAAACTCAGCGGGTGCAGCAGCATCTAAGGAGCGAAGGAGATCGGCGACGTTTCGGGTCGAGACCCTTCTTCGGACTGGTCCATATCTTTTTCGCATTTGAGGGTTCGGGATCGAACCTGAGTCCCTGGCACCGTGAGGCAGCGACTCAGCCCTTTTCCTGATCGTTCAATCTACCCCATTGCGACCCCAGCACTTGTTTTTTTTAACCAGAACTTTTTTTTTTATTAGCTTCCTCGCACTCGAACCTCGAGGCCTCCCTTCTTCCCTCCCTGCACCTGTTTATTCAGTTTCGTGTAGAAATATAGCGCGGAAAAACAGCGCCCTTCGGCCCGCCGCGTCTGCGCCGACCAGCGATCCCCGCGCACCAACACACACCGGGGAACAATCGTACAATTCCACCGAAGCCAATTAACCTACAAACCTGCGCGCCTTTGGCGTGTGGGAGGAAATGGATGGTCTCGTCAAAAACCCACGCGGGTCACGGGGAGAGCGTACAAACTCCGAGCAGACAAGCACCTGCTCTCACATATTCTTTTTCACTTTTGAGGGTAAACCAGATTTTTTTTTTTTTTTTTTTTTGCTTATTGGAAACATTGTTGGGAGCTCAGGGACCTCGAAGGAAGAAGGAAGTGGTTCTGAAGAAGCTTCGTCAATCAGATTTCTGAGATAACAGAATGAACATCAAACACTTACCACAGAAGAATGAAGCTGTAACATCTCTGCAAAGGCCTGTTTCATGACAGCAGCTTCTGAAGGAAGTTTGCACATTGCACATCCAATAACACTTCCCCGAGCTGCCAGCTCCTTCTTGTGTCTTAAACCCATCTCTTCATCTTTCCCTCTGTTACCACCCACCCCCTCCCCCCCCCCCCACCCCACGCAACTCCTCGAACATAGACAATAGGTGCAGGAGCAGGCCATTCGGCCCTTTGTGCCAGCACCGCCATTCAATGTGATCACGGCTGATCACCCACAATCAGTACCAGGTTTGTAGGTTAATTATTGGCTTGGTGTCAATGTAAACTGTTCCCTGGTGTGTGCAGGGTCGCGTTAATGTGCGGACTCGGTGGGGCGAAGGGCCTGTTTACGCGCTGTAACTCTGAGCTAAACTATACTGAACTGTTTCAGGTAACTATCTCCAACTAGCTTGTACTCGCTGGAATTTAGAAGATTGAGGGGGGATCTCATAGAGACTTACAAAATTCTTAAGGGGTTGGACAGGCTAGATGCAGGAAGATTGTTCCCGATGTCGGGGAAGTCCAGGAACAAGGGGTCACAGTTTAAGGATAAGTGGGAAGTCTTTTAGGACCGAGGTGAGAAAATCGTTTTTCACACAGAGAGTGGTGAGTCTGTGGAATTCTCTGCCACAGAAGGTAGTTGAGGCCAGTTCGTTGGCCATATTTAAGAGGGAGTTGGATGTGGCCCTTGTGGCTGAAAGGATCAGGGGGTATGGAGAGAAGGCAGGTACAGGATACTGAGTTGGATGATCAGCCATGATCATATTGAATGGCGGTGCAGGCTCGAAGGGCCGATTGGCCTACTCCTGCACCTACTTTCTATGTTTGTATGTTTCTAAAAACATACTGTAAAAACATAGAAACATAGAAAATAGGTGCAGTAGGCCATTCGGCCCTTCGAGCCGGCACCGCCATTCAATATGAATCATCTAAAATCAGCACCCTGTTCCTGCTTTTTCCTCATATTCCTTGATTCATTCAGCCCGAAGAGCTAAATCTAATACTCTCTAGAAGCCATCCATTGAATTGGCCTCCATTGCCGACTGTGGCAGAGAATTCCGCAGATTCACAACTCTCTGGGTGAGAAAAGTTTATCCTCATCTCAGTCCTAAATGGTCTGAAGAAGGGTCTCGACCCGAAACGTCGACCCATTCCTTCGCTCCGTAGATGCTGCCTCACCCGCAGAGTTTCTCCAGCTTTTTTGTCCACCTTCGATTATTCCAACACCTCAAGTCAAGTCAAGTCACATTTATTTCTATAGCACATTTTAAAAACAACTCTCGTTGACCAAAGTGCTTTACATTTGTTATAAGAGCAGTATACACAAGCAGGCTACATACATATATACAAATAGCCCTCGCTCAGAGGATGTCAGGAAAGGCTTGGGAGAACAGATGCGTTTTTAGACTAGACTTAAAATAGTCGATGGAGGGGCAGTTCTAATGGGGAGGGGGATGTTGTTCCACAGTCTAGGAGCTGCGACCGCAAAGGTGCGATCGCCCCTGAGCTTATGCCTAGACTGCGGGACATTCAGCAACCCCAAGTCGGCCGATCTGAGGGACCTGGAGGTGGTGCAGCGGGTGAGAAGACTTTTAATGTAGGTGGGGGCAAGCCCATTGAGGGCTTTGTAGACAAAGGGGAGGGTCTTGAAATTAATTCGGAACCGCACAGGGAGCCAGTGGGGAGAGGCCAGGATCGGGGTGATGTGGTCCCTTTGTCGGGTGCCCGTCAGGAGTCTCGCTGCGGCGTTTTGGACCAGTTGCAGGCGGGACCGGGAAGATTGGCTGATGCCAGTGCAGAGGGAGTTGCAGCAATCTAGGCGGGAGGAGATAAATGTGTGGGCGATCTTTTCGAGGTCATCAAACTGGAGGAACTGTTTTATTTTAGCTATCGTCTGCAGTTCTTTCTTAAACACAGCCCTTATTCTTAAACTGTGACCGCTGGTTCTGGACTCCCCCAACATGGGGAACGTTTTTCCCTGCATCTAGCCTTCTCGAGCAGCAAGATCCTTGGGTATTCTAATGAAAGGACACAACGTGCTGAGGCAGCCCAGCGGGCTCAGGCAGCATCCCTGGAGAGGCGATGTCTTGGATCGAGACCCTTTGTCCGAGCCTTGGTGTTTTTCAGTTTGCATTTGGCCTTAAACTTACCGGTTGGCAAACAGTTTATCAAGGGCGATTTACACGTCATTGGATTGCCACGATAGAGGGCTTGGCTCAGTTCAGTTCAGTGTAGTTTGGAGACACAGCGCAGGGACAGGCCCCTTCGGACCACCGGGTCCGCGCCGACCCGCACATTAACGCTACCCCACACACACACACGCACGCCAGGGACAGTTTACATTTATACCGAGCCGATTAACCTACAAACCTGCACGTCTTTGGAGTGTGGGAAGGAAACCGGAGCACCCGGAGACAACCCGCGTAGGACGCGGGGAGAACGTGCAAACTCCGTACGGACAGCGCCCGTGGTCTCTGGCGCTGAGAGGCAGCGACTCTACCGCTGCGCCACCGTGCCGCCCATTCACCGAATATATATTCCACAAATGTCGACACCATTGCATCCAGCTACAGCTCGAAATATTATGCTGCAGAAATCCATGTCTTTTCCCCCACCCATACAGTCATAGAGTCATGGAGTGATACAGCGTGGAAACAGGCCCTTCGGCCCAACTTGCCCCCACATGTCCCAGCTGCACTAGTCCCACCAGCCCGCATTTGGTCCATATCCCTCCAAACCCGTCCTATCCATGTACCTGTCTAATGGGCCTGTCCCACTTACGCTTAGGTTGCAGGTCGCCAAGAATTTTCAACATGTTAAAATTCCAGCGGCGACCAGAAAGACGCTACGTCTCTTGAGGAGACGACTCACGACCATACGGGCGACCACCCTGGCGACATGTCGCGGGGTGACGCCTGTACGGCCGTGAGCAGTCGCCCAAAGAGTCGTGCCTTGTTCTGGTCGCCGCTGGATTTTCAACATGTTGAACATTTCCGCGCGACCTGTGACGGCCTGCGACGGGTACCGGCAATCGCTGAAAAAAGTCTCGTAAGTGGGACAGGCCCTTTACTGTGTCTTAAAAATGTTAACTCAACTACCTCCTCTGGCAGCTCGTACCATACACCCACCACCCTTTGTGTGAAAATGTTACCCCTCAGATTCCTATTAAATCTTTCCCCCTCTGCCCCCCCACACCTTAGAATGCTATTTATTGTCATTCAAACAGGTTTGAATGAAATTTCATTCCTACAGTCTTGACATTACAAAGAAACCCAAGACCCACACTTAACACAATTTACACAAACATCCATCACAGTGAGTCTCCAACATCTCCTCACTGTGATGGAAGGCAAAAGTCTTATCTCTTCCCTTTGTTCTTCTCCTGCGGTCCAGCAGTCCAACTGCAGCGTCGAGGCGACTGGGGCTCCCGATGTTAAAGCCCCCGGCGGGCGATGGTAGGTCACGCGGCCGTTTAAGCCGCGCCGGGCGATGTTAGGCTCCGCTCCGAGTCATTTAAACCCCGCGATTCCGGCGGGAGAAGTTGCCGTTGCGGGAGCTCCGGTAAGCGGTCTCCCACCAGGGACCTGCGAGCTCCCGATGTTCCCGTCCACCGGGCCTGCGGCCGGAGCCTCCGAAGCTCCGAAGTCGGGTCGCAGCCGCGCGCCACCACAGCTCTCCCCGCTCCGAAGTCGGCCAGCTCCGCGATGGCGGGTCCGTAGGCTCCGCGACTGGAGCCCTCAGGTTGGTTCCGGTTGGAGGCTGCCGCCAGCTCCACCATGTTAGGCCCAACGACACCGGAGACCCGACAGGGAAAAGGTCGGGTCCCCGTACAGGGAAGAGATTAAACGGTTTCCCCCCCCTCCACCCCCCACCACATATACACAGCTAAAAAAATAATAAAAACTAGGCTCAAGACCTACAAGACTACTTAACAAGACAAACATTTAAAAAAAGACGGACGATTGATGACGAGCCGCTGCGTTAGGTGCCGCCACACCTATCACCTTAAACCTATGTCCTCTGGTCCTCGACTCCCCTACTCTGGGCAAGAGTCTCCCAGTCAATTGCCCTACTCTGTGCGTCTACCCGATCTATTCCTCTCATGATTTTATACACTCATCTCAAAGTTTGATTCTGCAAGGCATGCTACAGAGAGAGATTTGACACACACACACACACTTTTATTTCCTTTCCATGCGTCTATCCCTCAATATACGTTCACAAGGTGAGGCATTTTGTAAACCTGGGAATGCGATGCAGAAAATTGTGCGTTAGGTTTGTTTGTCAGTGTGTTATTAAACTCCCAGCATGTGGCTCTACCCACTGCTGCTGGTGTGATTACCATGGATGGTTTCAGCTGGGCGTGAGTCGCTGGATGGCGTGCAATGCTACCCTTATTAAGCCCCTCCGTGTTCACCGAGCAGTTACAAACCAGGGACTGTAGACTCGGAATAGATGGGACACACAGCGCCGCGTCACGCCGCGATTATTTTCGTGACTTGATACGTCAGTCAACGATGCCGGCAGTCGCCATAAAAATCGCCACGTGGGACCGGCCCTTCAGGTCGTAATGTGCGATGACTCAAACTCCAGGTAGCCCTTGATTTCGCTCTCTCTCTCTCCCCCATCCCCTCCCACTTCCCAGGTCTCCCACCAGTCTTACGGCCGTCACCCGACTGCATTCTATCTCTGTACCACCCTTTCCCCTGACCTCAGTCTGAAGAAGGGTCTCACCCATTCCTTCTCTCCAGAGATGCTGCCTGTCCCGCTGAGTTACTCTGTGTCTATCTGTGGCTCAAACTCTGGTTCTGAGGAGACATTTGGCCTCTCCGAAAGCCAGCGACTGGAAGAGTCTATTTCGAGGGCTATCATCAGTAATGCTGCCACGTTTGAGCAGTGTCCATTGACAACACACATTACCCACCTTGCTGCGTCTCCCTCTGGAGCCCTGGCATTTAGCTGGACAGCTTCATCATCCTCGACAGCAGCCAGGGCAGGTTACGTCAAGCTAGTTAGAAGCCAACTAACCAAGGTCAGCTTTGTAACGGGAAATCAGCAGTTTGCAGCGGAGAGGAGAAAACGAACGGGAAATAAGTGCCACTCACATCGTTGTTCCGTGCGTGAATCGAGCCTATTTTCTGCGGACCCTCTCGACGCTTTTTGGAGAGGGGATCTTATGGAAGTCATTCGTTCCCTCATCATCGTTGAAAACATTAGCGGCGCAGTGGCGCTGGTTTCCAACGGGAACGGTGAGGGACGCACCACACACCTCTGTCCTCCAGATCCTGCGGACTTCCGCCGCTGGAAGGATAGGATTTTGGTGTGTGTGTGCGCTTTATCATCGTTCCTTACAATGCCGTGCACGGCAGTGACAATAGACAATAGACAATCGGTGCAGGAGGAGGCCATTCGGCCCTTCGAGCCAGCGCCGCCATTCAATGTGATCATGGGTGATCATCCCCAATCAGTACCCCGTTCCTGCCTTCTCCCCATATCCCCTGACTTTGCTATTTTTAAGAGCCCTATCTAGCTCTCTCTTGAAAGTATCCAGAGAACCGGCCTCCACCGCCCCCTGAGGCAGAGAATTCCACACAGAGGATTGAGCAGCTGGGCTTATACACTCTGGAGTTTAGAAGGATGAGAGGGCAAAAAACTGACTGCAAAAGTTTTTATAGATATGTGAAGAGAAAGAGGTTAGTTAAAACAAATGTAGGTCCCTTTGCAGTCAGAAACAGGTGAGTTGATCATGGGGGAACAAGGATATGGCGGACCAATTGAATAACTACTTTGGTTCCGTCTTCACTAAGGAAGACATAAATAATCTGCCTGAAATAGCAGGGGACTGTGGGTCAAGGAGGGAATTGAGTGAAATCCAGGTCAGTCGGGAAGTGGTGTTGGGTAAATTGAATAGATTAAAGGCCGATAAATCCCAGGGCCAGATAGGCTGCATCCAGAGTACTTAAGGAAAGTAGCTCAGGAAATAGTGGATGCATTAGTGATATCTTTCAAAACTCTTTAGATTCTGGAGTAGTTCCTGAGGATTGGCGGGTAGCAAATGTAACCCCTCTTTTTAAGAAGGGAGGGAGAGAGAAAACGGGGAATTACAGACCAGTTAGTCTAACATCGGTAGTGGGGAAACTGCTAGAGTCAGTTATTAAAGATGGGATAGCAGCACATTTGGAAAGTGGTTGAAATCATTGGACAAAGTCAGCATGGATTTACAAAAGGTAAATCATGTCTGACGAATCTTGTGGAATTTTTCGAGGATGTAACTAGTAGCGTGGATAAGGGAGAACAGTGGATGTGGTATATCTGGACTTCCAGAAGGCTTTCGACAAGGTCCCACATAAGAGATTAGTATACAAACTTAAAGCGTACGGTATTAGGGGTTCAGTTTGATGTGGATAGAGAACTGGCTGGCAAACAGGAAGCAAAGAGTAGGAGTAAACGGGTCCTTTTCACAATGGCAGGCAGTAACTAGTGGGGTACCGCAGGGCTCAGTGCTGGGACCCCAGCTATTTACAATATATATTAATGATCTGGATGAGGGAATTGAAGGCAATATCTCCAAGTTTGCGGATGACACTAAGCTGGGGGGCAGTGTTCGCTGTGAGGAGGATGCTAGGAGACTGCAAGGTGACTTGGATAGGCTGGGTGAGTGGGCAAATGTTTGGCAGATGCAGTATAATGTGGATAAATGTGAGGTTATCCACTTTGGTGGCAAAAAACAGGAAAGCAGACTATTATTTAAATGGTGGCCGATTAGGAAAAGGGGAGATGCAGCGAGACCTGGGTGTCATGGTACACCAGTCATTGAAAGTAGGCATGCAGGTGCAGCAGGCAGTGAAAAAAAGCGAATGGTATGTTAGCTTTCATAGCAAAAGGATTTGAGTACAGGAGCAGGGAGGTTCTACTTCAGTTGTACAGGGTCTTGGTGAGACCACACCTGGAGTATTGCGTGCAGTTTTGGTCTCCAAATCTGAGGAAGGACATTATTGCCATAGAGGGAGTTGCAGAGAAGGTTCACCAGACTGATTCCTGGGATGTCAGGACTGTCTTATGAAGAAAGACTGGATAGACTCGGTTTATACTCTCTGGAATTTAGGAGATTAAGAGGGGATCTTATAGAAACTTACAAATTTCTTAAGGGGTTGGACAGGCTAAATGCAGGAAAGATTGTTCCCGATGTTGGGGAAGTCCAGGACAAGGGGTCACAGCTTAAGGATAAGGGGGAAATCCTTTAAGACCGAGATGAGAAAGACTTTCTTCACACAGAGAGTGGTGAGTCTCTGGAACTCTCTGCCACAGAGGGTAGTTGAGGCCAGTTCATTGGCTATATTTAAGAGTGAGTTGGATGTGGCCCTTGTGGCTAAGGGGATCAGAGGGTATGGAGAGAAGGCAGGTACGGGATACTGAGTTGGATGATCAGCCATGTCATATTGAATGGCGGTGCAGGCTCGAAGGGCTGAATGGCCTACTCCTGCACCTAATTTCTATGTTTCTATGTTTCTATGGCATCTCATTGAAACAGATAACATTGTTAAGGGTTTGGACACGCTAGAGACAGGAAACATGTTCCCGATGTTGGGGGAGTCCAGAACCAGGGGCCACACAGTTTAGGAATAAGGGGTAAGCCATTTAGAATGGAGACGAGGAAACACTTTTTCTCACAGAGAGTGGTGAGTCTGTGGAATTCTCTGCCTCAGCGGTGGAGGCCGGTTCTCTGGATGCTTTCAAGAGAGAGCTAGATAGGGCTCTTAAAGATAGCGGAGTCAGGGGATATGGGGAGAAGGCAGGAACGGGGTACTGATTGGGGATGATCAGCCATTGAATGGCGGTGCTGGCTAAAAGGGCCGAATGGCCTACTCCTGCACCTATTGTCTATTGTCACCCGTTCGTGAGTTCTATGTTATCCACCTTTCTTGTCATGTCAAAGTCACGTACAATAGATAAAGGGGAAGGTACAGAGTTCAGAATATAAGGTCATAAGGTCATGTGACAGGAGTAGAATTAGGCCATGCGGCCCATCAAGTCCACTCCGCCATTCAATCATGGCTGATCTGTCTCTCCCTCCCAACCCCACTCTCCTGCCTTCTCCCCGTAACCCCTGACGCCCGTACTGATCAAGAATCCATCTATCTCTGCCTCAAACACATCCATGGACTAGGCCTCCACAGCCTCCTGTGGCACTGAGATCAACTAAGGGCACCAACAAGGTTGTCCCCACTAGACACCGGTACTAATCATATAGTTCTCAACATTAAAGCGCATCACTCCCTCAGACAAAGTCCAAAGTCCACAGCGGGGTCGAGGTGGATGGGACAAAACTCTAGATTATGGAAGGACTCGAGTTGGATTCTAAGCCCACCCAAGCTCTCGGGAAACAGAGATAAAGGAACGGGAATACATTTTTTTGTTGATATAGATTCATGGAGTCATAGAGTGATACAGTGTGGCGACAGGCCCTTCGGCCCAACTTGCCCAGACTGGCCCAACGATGTCCCAGCTACACTAATCGAAGAGTGATACGGCGTGGAAACAGGCCCTTCAGCCCAACTTGCCCACACTGGCCCAACAATGCCCCAGCTACACTAGTCCCACCTGCCAGCGTTTGGCCCATATTCCTCTAAACCTGTCCATTCCATCTTTCTGTCTAACTGCTTCTTAAATGTTACAATAGCACCTGCCTCAACCACCTCCGGCAGCTTATTCCAAACACCCACCGCCCTTTGGGTGAAAAGGTTGCCCCTCAGGTTCCAAATAAATCTTTCCCCCCTCACCTTCAACCTATATCCTCCTGTCTCTCCCATGCTCGGACTTTGCTGGCTTTGCCTTGCACTAAACATTATTCCCTTGTCATGTGTCTGCACACTGTGAATGGTTCCATTATAGTCATGTATTGTTTTTACGCTGACCGGTCACTGTGCACACAGTATACACACGTGACAATAAACTAAACTAAATCAAGGCCTCGCGGACTCAGTTTGAAGACAGTTATTGCAAATAACAAATAATAATAATAATAATAATAAATACTTTATTGATCCCCTCAGGGAAATTCAGATGTCCAGAAGTCCCCAACCAACAAACGAAAGCAGACAGAAAATACATTAAATACAATATGGGACTATGCCTGAGAGCAATAAATACTGAAAAACACCAATAATTAACAATTAAAAATGCAAAAAGCATCCCCCTAAAGCCTAGCGGTCCGTATGATAAAATCGAATGGCTGCAGGGGTGAAGGATCTCGTGAACCGCTCCGTTCTACAGCGCAGGGAGAGGAGCCGGTAGTTGTAACGAGTGCTCCTTTGACCCTCCAGATATTCATGGACATGGAGTGGGGGGGTTAATGAAAGACGTTATGGTAATATGCAAAAAATAAATAAAATGCACTGTTAGGTCATGAGGTCATAAGTGATAGGAGCAGAATTAGGCCATTCGGCCCATCTCGTCTACTCTGCCATTCAATCATGGCTGATCTGATCTGACGTTGTTGGGCCTGTGTGGGTCTTGGGTTTTTTTGTAATGTAAGACTGAAGAAAATGCAATTTCGTTCAAACCAAGTTGTTGGAAAGACAATAAAAGGCATTCTATTCTATTCTATCTATCTCTCCCTCTCAACCCCATTCTCCCCACAACCCCTGACACCCGCACTAATCAACAATCTATCTATCTCTGCCTTTAAAATATCCATTGACTTGGCCTCCACAGTTGAAATTCGAGTTCAAGTTTGTGTCTATTGTCACTTAAGGTACAGAGAAATTTGAGTTACCGTTCAGCCAAAGCAACAATACACACAGAAACATAAAATAAAATGTAACATGAACATCGCCTTCTGTGGTAAAAGAATTCCACAGATTCACCGCCCTCTGACTAAAGAAATTCCTCCTCATCCCCTTCCTAAAAGAGCGTCCTTTAATTCTGACGCTTTGACCTCTAGTCCTAGACTCTCCCCCACCGGTGGAAACATCCTCTCCACATCCACTCTATCCAGGCCTTCCACTATTCTGTATGATTCAATGAGGTGTTCCCCCCCCCCCCCCCCCCACCTCATCCATCCTTCTAAACTCCAGCGAGTACAGGCCCAGTGCCGACAAACGCTCAGCGTAGGCTAACCCACTCATCCCTGGGACCGTTCTTGTAAACCTCCTCTGGACCCTCCCCAGAGCCGGCGCATCCTTCCTCGGATATGGGGCCCAACGTTGCCCACAATACTCCGTGTGCGGTCTGACCGGCGGCTTATAGAGCCTCAGCGTTACGTCCCTGGAATTGTATTCGAGCCCTCGAGAAGGAAATGCCAGCATTGAGCTTGCCTTCTTTAGGACTGGTTCGACCAGTTGCCAAAGAGTAAAGCACATGACTGCATATTTTGATATGCGAGGAATATGCTCCGTTTAGTCCTACAGTGGGGGCATAAGCACATTTTATAGGAAGCACCACTGTTATATACTGAGAGACTAATATAATTGATCCGTGCATAGGGAGCAGAGCGGGCATGGAAAAATGCACAGTTTGCTGAATGCCCAATTAAATTCATTATATCGCTGTCCTTCACAACATCAATCTAGCATCGTAGGGACTCCTTTAAGAGAGCTGGAGGCTTCCTCCCTGCATTGTTCATCTGTGGATGTTGCCGTCTGATCCGAATATCTGGGCCAATGGAATTAGTTAGCACAGAGGGCGGCACGGTGGCGCAGCTCACAGCGCCAGAGACCCGGGTTCCATCCTGACTACGGGCGCCGTCTGTACGGAGTTTGCACGTTGTCCCCGTGACCTGCGCGGGCTTTCTCCAAGATCTTCGGTTTCCTCCCACACTCCAAAGACGCGCAGGTTTGTAGGTTAATTGGCCTGGTTATAAATGTCAACATAGTCCCTAGTGTGTAGTGTGTGTAGGATAGTGTTAATGTGCGGGGATCGCTGGTCGGCGCGGACCCGGTGGGCCGAAGGGCCTGTTTCCGCGCTGTATCTCTAAAACTAAAATTGCATTTGTGACAGTCAATATCCATTCAGAAGAGTGGAAGATTTGTAAAAAAACAAGCTATTTTTGAAGAACAGGCAGACGATTTCCCCACAGGTCTCCTTAAGCTGCATCATTCCAATGAATGTGTAGGAACGAACTGCAGACGCTGGTTTAAACCGAAGATAGGCGCAAAATGCTGGAGGAACTCAGCGGGACGGGCAGCGTCTCTGGAGAGAAGGAATGGGTGACGTTTCGGGTCGAGGCACCTTCTTCAGACTGACGGCAGGGGGGAAGGAGGTCACCAGAGTGGATACTCTGCTCATGTTCCCGAAATTCCATTGTGTAAATTGACCGTGTTACTGAGAGATACAGTTTTGTTCAATAACAGAAGCAGGAGTCCTGCGGGCATTGCTACTCAGAACGACAAGACAATAGAAATGATTGCCGAGGAAAAGTAAAAGAAGCCAAGTAGGTTCAAGGAGTCTGACTCGTATTTTTCACCGGTTTAACACATTCGGAAGCATTGCCATGTTCAGTTTAGATTAGAGATACAGCGCGGAAACAGGCCTCTCGGCCCAACCGGTCCGAGCCGACCAGCGATCCCCGCACATTAACACCACCCTACACACACCAGGGACAATTTACACAAAACACCTAGCCTATTAACCTGCAAACTGTACGTCTTTGGAGTGTGGGAGGAAACCGAAGATAGACAATAGACAATAGACAACAGGTGCAGGAGTAGGCCATTCGGCCCTTCGAGCCAGCACCGCCACTCAATGTGATCATGGCTGATCATCCCCGTTCCTGCCTTCTCCCCATATCTCCTGACTCCGCTATCTTTAAGAGCCCTATCTAGCTCTCTCTTGAAAGTATCCGGTCTGAATATTGATTTCTCTAGCTTCAAGTAACCCTTGCATCCCCTCTCTCTCTCCGTCCCTCCCGCACCCAAGTGGTTGTACCAGTTTCAAAGGCGTCTTGCTGAGTCTCATTGTCTGTAACTCAATTTCACCTAGCCCGCAGTTAACCACGGCCTGTTTCATTTTATCATCGTTACTTTTTCGCGCATCCTTACTTAGACAATAGACAATAGAGAATAGGTGCAGGAGGAGGCCATTCGGCCCTTCGAGCCAGCACCGCCATTCAATGTGATCATGGCTGATCATCCCCGTTCCTGCCTTCTCCCCATATCCCCTGACTCCGCTATAAGAGCCCTATCTAGCTCTCTCTTGAAAGCATCCAGAGAACCTGCCTCCACCGCCCTCTGAGGCAGAGAATTCCACAGACTCACAACTTTCTGTGAGAAAAACTAAATAAACAAAATGTTCTGCCCAAACTCCTTGACAGTGCCACATTAACATTAAGCATTATTCCCAACAGCTAATCTCTTAAGACTCAGGCACCATGTTGCACTCAATGAATAAACTGTCGGCCTTGATCCATGGCCTGGTTTTTTTTCTCAAACAAGCAGTGGAACAGATTTATGATCATTGAAACAGAAAGATGGAGTTATCTGCGCGGATGGAGCAAAAGTCACACGCAGCTCGGGCTCCTGCCAAAGTCAAGGGCGGCTCAAACATTAACCCACCCCTTATCCTTAACGTCGCTTAGCTGGCTGATGTTTGGCTTAGCGACACAGGGCGGGAGCAAGCCCTTTCGGCCCATCGGGTCCCTGCCGACCAGCAGTCCCCGCACATTAACACTACCTCACACGCACTAGGGACAATTTTACACCTACACAGCAAGCCGATTAACCTACACACCTGCACGTCTTTGGAGTGTGCGAGAAAACCGAAGATCCCGGTCACGGGGAAAACGTGCGAACTCCGCGCAGACAGCGCCCGTGGTCGAGATCGGACCTAGTTCTCCGGCGGGGTAAGGCAGCGTCGACTGTAGGTTAAGCGGCTCGGTATAATTGTAAATTGTCCCTCACGTGTGAAGGACAGTGTTAGTGTGCGGGGATCGCTGGTCGGCGCGGACTCAGTGGGCCGAAGGGCCTGTTTCTGCACTATATCTCCAGAGCCTGAAGTCTAAATTTGTGGAGCGAATGGACAGGCAACACTTCGGGTTGGGACCTACTGAGGGGAGGAGACCGTCTTCAAAGTGGGCATACTTTGAGACAACCCGGCCTTGGTATGGGCGTGTCAGCTTAAACCAAGCATGCTCTAGGTCTCTATTCCTTGGAGCACAGGAGGCTGAGGGTTGATCTCAAAGGAGGCGTGCAAAATCGCGAGGGGGATTAGATAGAGTGAATGAACAGAATTCACAAGTTCACAAGGTTTAGGAGTAGAATTAGGCCGTTCGGCCCATCGAGTCTACTCCGCCATTCAATCATTCATGGCGATCTCTGCCTCCTGCCTTCTCCCCATAACCCCATCTTGCTATTGAGGGAGTGCAACGTAGGTTCACGAGCTTAATTCCCGGGATGGAGGGACTGTCAAATGTTGAGAGAATGGAGCGGCTGGGCTTGTACACTCTGGAGTTTAGAAGGATGAGAGGGGATCTTATTGAGATTGTTAAAGATTTGGACATGCTGGAGGCAGGAAACATGTTCCCGATGTTGGGGGAGTCCAGAACCAGGGGCCACAGTTTAAGAATAAGGAGTAAGCCATTTAGAACGGAGACGAGGAAACACTTTTTCTCACAGAGAGTTGTGAGTCTGTGGAATTCTCTGCCTCAGAGGGCAGTGGAGGCCGGTTCTCTGGATGCTTTCAAGAGAGAGCTAGATAGGGCTCTTACAGATAGCGGAGTCAGGGGATATGGGGAGAAGGCAGGAACGGGGTACTGATTGGGGATGATCAGCCACGATCACATTGAATGGCGGTGCTGGCTCGAAGGGCCGAATGGCCCACTCCTGCACCTATTGTCTATTGTCTACATAACTCGCGACCTTGCGCAGATGAGGCGTGCGGGGTTTGTAGGTCAATTGGTTTCTGTGGAAAAAAAAAAATTGTGCAGGGGAAGTGGGTGAGAAAGCAGAACGGGTGTGCGCGGGCGCTCGATGGTCGGCGCGGACCCGGTGGGCCGGAGGGCCCCGCTTCCGCGCCACATCCCCGAACTGGACGATGGAAACGAGTAAACAAAGTGCCACCCCCTTGGAAAATACAGTTCAATTATTGCGAAGAGAAAAAGAAAAACCTCCGGGAAATTGAGAATGGACTAATAACGGCGTGTGCATCTGCCTGAGGGCAACAGAGGTCAGGTAACAAGTTCACAAAATAAAATGCTTTCCCCAATATTATAATAGATGGGAGGAAAGATATTGTCGGCGTGTGCGTGTGTGTGTTGACTCCAGGTTTGGCACGTTCGTTCAACGACATCATCAGCCTCCGGGCAGTCGGAGAAAAAAAAAAAAAATCCTGATGCAGTTATGTTGACAATTCATGGAGCTAATGAATAAATCACAGCAGTTTGTTTTTGATGATTGGTACCTTCGCTACGAGGAGGTTGAGGAGAGGTGGGGGGGGGGGGGGGGTGGGGGGAATTAAAAGGCCTAATTTACAAGAGAATGAAACAGGAGTGAATTACGTGGCAAGTGAACAGGAAAAA
The DNA here is from genome assembly GCA_035221665.1 of Okamejei kenojei. Taxonomy (NCBI): domain Eukaryota; kingdom Metazoa; phylum Chordata; class Chondrichthyes; order Rajiformes; family Rajidae; genus Okamejei; species Okamejei kenojei. The sequence continues at coordinate 9,869,632 of CM069139.1, forward strand.
AAAAAAAAACACACAAACACTTGGCCAGAAGGAACAGACTCACCGCGGAGACCGTGAGGTGAGAGGGCAAGAGGTCACGAAGCTACACGTGGCAGGCGATTAAAACGCGCCCCAGTTCCTTCAGCTGGCAACTCAATTTGCAGCAAGTGTCACTCACACCGTGTACCTTCGAGGGAAATTGGATCGGTATTTCCCCCCCCCCCCCCGTCGAGTTTAGCAGGCCCTTCCCGGGCCCACTGTGTCCGCACCCACCAGCGATCCCCGCACACGCTAGCACTATCCTACACGCACTAGGGACAAGTTACAACTCTACCCAGCCGATTGACCCATTAATCGGTTAACGGTTAATCCTGGACGTCTTTGGAGTGTGGGAGGAAACCGGAGTGCCCGGAGAAAACCCACGCGGGTTTAGTTTAATTTAGAGACACAGCGCGGAAACGTGCACCTCCAAGTCCGCACCAACCAGCGATCCCCGCGCACTGGCTCTACCCTACACACGCTAGGGACAATTTAACACTTACACCGAGCCAATTAACCTTCAAATCTTTGGAGTGTGGGAGGAAACCTGAGCTCCCGGAGAAAACCCACGCAGGCCCGTACAGACAGCACCCGTAGCCAGGATCAATCCCGGGTCTCTGGCGCTCTAAGGCAGCAGCTCTACCGCTGTGCCACCATGCCGTGAAAAAAAAATCAGGAACGGGATGCTGAATCTGGATGGTCAGCCCATGATCATATGGAATGGCGGTGCTGGCTCGAAGGGCCGAATGGCCTACTCCTGCACCTCTTTTCTATGTTTCTGTGTTTCTATGACACAAAGAAACATCCTCTTGTTGGCATTCTGCAAGTGCTTCACTGTTTGTTAATGATAGGCATTGCGAACACTTAAATTATTACTTTCAATTTGTCCCAACGTCTACCGAGCAGCAGGCTTGTCAACGTTGAATGGAACTGTTAGTGCTGACGGAATGAAGGGATATGGGGAGAAGGCAGGAACGGGGAGCAGATTCTAGATGATCAGCCGTGATCATATTGAATGGCGGTGCTGGCTCGAAGGGCCGAATGGCCTCCTCCTGCACCGATTGTCTATATTTCCATGTGACATTCCCAATTGTATGGCCTTGCTGAGACATCTAGATGGGTCTGCAGTCACCGATACACTTGACTAAAGGACTGTGTCCAAAATCCATTTACACTAGAATATATAGAACAGTACAACGTACGAACAGGTTCAGATCAGTTCAGTTTAGTCTATTGTCACGTGTACCGAGGTGCAGAGAAAAGCTTTTGTTGCGTGCTAACCAGTCAGCGGAAATGTCAATAGACAATAGACAATAGCGTCATCTACAGTGTGCAGATAACCATTCGGCCCATCAAGTCTATTCAATCATGGCTGATCTATCTCTCCCTCCTAACCCCATTCTCCTGCCTTCTCCCCATAACCCCTGACACCCGCACTAATCAAGAATCCATCTATCTCTGCCTAAAAAATATCCACTGACTTGGCCTCCACAGCCTTCTGTGGCAAAGAATTCCACAGATTCACCACCCTCTGAATAAAGAAATCCCTCCTCATTTCCTTAAAGGAATGTCATTTGATTCTGTGGCTATGACCTCTGTTCCTGGATTCTCCCACTAGTGGAAGCATCCTATTCCACATCGACTCTATCCATGCCTTTCACTATTCTGTAAGATTCAATAAGGTTCCCCCCTCATTTTTGTCAATTCCAGCGAGTACAGGCCCCGCGCCGTCAAACGCTCATCATAGGTTACCCCACTCATTCCTGGGATCGTTCTTGTAAACCTCCTCTGGACCCTCTCCAGAGCCGGCACATCCTTCCTCTGAAATGGGGCCCAAATTGCTCGCAATAATGGCATGTTGGCCTTCATGACAAGAGGAGTTGAGTATAGGAGCAAAGAGGGCCTTCTGCAGTTGTACAGGGCCCTAGCGAGACCACACCTGGAGTATTGTGTGCAGTTTTGGTCCCCTAATTTGAGGAAGGACATTCTTGCTATTGAGGGAGTGCAGCGTAGGTTTCCAAGGTTAATTCCCGGGATGGCGGGACTGTCATATGCTGAGAGAATGGAGCGGCTGGGCTTGTACACTCTGGAGATTAGAAGGATGAGAGGGGATCTTATTGAAACATATAAGATTGTTAGGGGTTTGGACACGCTAGAGGCAGGAAACATGTTCCCGATGTTGGGGGAGTCCAGAACCAGGGGCCACACCGTTTAAGAATAAGGGGTAAGCCATTTAGAACGGAGATGAGAAAACACCTTTTCTCACAGAGAGTGGTGAGTCTGTGGAATTCTCTGCCTCAGCGGGCGGTGTCTATTGTCAAATGCGGCCTGACCAGCGCCTTATAGAGCCTCAGCGTTTCACCTCTCTTCCCGTATTCTCGCCCTAGAATTATGTTTGCCTTGCTATCCAAACTTGTCTTGCCATCAATTTGGCATTGTTAACCCTTTCTGGGCGGTCACGGTGGCGCAGCGGTAGAGTTGCTGCCTGGCAGCGAGTGCAGCGCCAGAGACCCGATGGTTTTGAAAACATTTGAACGGGTAAATGGATAGGGTGTGTTTAGAGCGATATGGGCCAAATACCAGCTGCTAGCAAGTCAGTCAGCATGGGCAAGTTGGGCCGAAGGGCCTATTCCCACACCATATGACTCCATGACTCCATAAATATGACCAGCCACGATAGGCCATTTTGGTCAGTATGGACGAGTTGGGCTGAAGGGCCTACTTCCTCACTGTATGACACTAAGAATAAGTACCAAGGCAAACATTGGCTAGCACTAACTAGGTGCGGCACGCTGGCCAGGTTCGATCCCGACTACGGGCGCTGTCTGCACGGAGTTCGCACGTTCACCCCCGGTGACCCGCGTGGGTTTTCTCCGGGCGCTCCGGTTTCCTCCCACACTCCAAAGACGTGCAGGTTTGTCGGATAATTGGCTTCTGTGCAAATGTAAATTGTGCCCTGTGTGTGTGTGTGTGTGTGTGCGCGTGTGCGTGTGCGTGTCTGTGCTGTGTGTGTGCGTGTGCGTGTGCGTGTGCGTGTGCGTGTGCGTGTCTGTGCTGTGTGTGTGCGCGTGTGTGTGTGTGTGTGTGTGCGCGTGTGTGTGCGCGTGCGTGTGCGCGTGCGTGTCTGTTCTGTGTGTGTGCGTGCGTGTGCGTGTGCGTGTCTGTGCTGTGTGTGTGCGTGCGTGTGCGTGTGCGTGTGCGTGTGCGTGTCTGTGCTGTGTGTGTGTGTGCGTGTGTGTGCGCGTGCGTGTGCGCGTGTGTGTGCATGTGCGTGTGCGTGTGCGTGTCTGTTCTGTGTGTGTGCGTGCGTGTGCATGTGCGTGTGCGCGTGCGCGTGCGCGTGCGCGTGTGTGTGCGTGTGCGTGTCTGTGCTGTGTGTGTGTGTGCGTGCGCGTGCGTGCGCGTCTGTAGGATTGTGTGTCAGAGATCGCTGGTCGGCATGAACTGGGTGGGCCGAAGGGCCTGTTTTCCGCACTGTAACTCGAAACGAAATTAAAAAAACAAAAAAAACTGAACAAACGCGAGGCAAAAGAAATGAGTTTGTGGAGGAAGGCATCGGAAAAAAAAATCACAGCATTTGCATGAATCTTATGACTGCCTTCAGGGCAAGGACTGGAGTTTTCGGTCAAAGGAATAAAAGGAAAATGTCCAAGAAACAAGATGTTGACATTTCTGTAGTTTACCACCTTTTTTTAAATGCTGAAAGTCTTTTGGATAACAAATAGATTTTTCTTTTCGACAGGCATGATGAAAAACATTCTGTTCCCCAAAGACATATTTTATAGTGCGTCTCCTATTTGTTTCTGCCTTTGCCCAGGTCTCTGTTTATTTAGTCCATTTCTCCCTCCAGGTACGTGATGTGTAAAGTCAAAGACTATTCTAAGATAGACACAAAAAGCTGGAGTAACCCAGCGGGACCGGCAGCATCTCTGGAGAGAAGGAATGGCTTTGTGGCTTGGTTCGGCAACTTGAGCGCCCTGGAGCGGAAAAGACTACAAAAAGGGGTAAACACTGCCCAGTCCATCATCGGCTCTGACCTCCCTTCCATCGAGGGGATCTATCGCAGTCGCTGCCTCAAAAAGGCTGGCAGCATCATCAAGGACCCACACCACCCTGGCCACACACTCATCTCCCTGCTACCTTCGGGTAGAAGGTACAGGAGCCTGAGAACTGCAACGACCCGGTTCAGGAATAGCTACTTCCCCACAGCCATCAGGCTATTAAACCTGGCTCGGACAAAACTCTGAACATTAATAACCCTCCATCTGTTATTTGCACTTTATTAATTTATTAATTAATGTGTGTATTTAAGTATATAACTGTAGTCAATGCCTACTATGTTCTGTTGTGCTATGCAATGAAAGAATGTCATTGTCCTGTCAGGGACACATGACAATAAACTCTTTTGACTTTTGACATGACTTTTGAATGGGCGACGTTTCGGGTCGAGACCCTTCTTCAGACTGATGTCAGGGAAGGTGGCAGGACAGAGATAGAATGTGGTCGGAGACTGTAAAACCCCTGTAGGAGAACTGGGAGAGGGAAGGGGATTGAGAGGGAAAGCAAGGGCTATCTGAGGTTCGAGAAGTCAATGTCCATACCGCTGGGGTGTGTGAGCTGCCCAAGAGAAATATGAGGAGCCGCTCCTCCAATTTGCGCTGGGTGGGCCTCACTCTGACGCTGGAGGAGGCCCAGGACAGAAAGGTCAGATTGGGAATGGGAGGGGGAGTTGAAGTGCTGAGCCACCGGGAGATCAGGTAGGTTAAGACGGAAGTGTTCAGTGAAACGATCGCCGAGCCTGCGCTTGGAATTTCAAAGATTATTCTGTCTGACTCTTGTCAGTGCGGGTAGAGTTAGTCACCGAGTCATAGATTAATACAGTGTGGAAACAGGTCCTTCGGCCCAACTTGCCCACTCCGGCCGACATGTCCCATCTACACTAGTCTCACCCCTGCCTGCATTTGGTCCATATCCCTCCAACCCTGTCCTATCCATGTACCTGTCCTACTGTTTCTTAAACGTTGGGGTAGTCCCAGCCACAACTACCTCCTCTGGCAGCTCGTTCCATACACCCACCACCCTCTGTGTGAAAAAGTTACCCCTCAGATTCCTGTTAAATCTTTTCCCCTTCACCTTGAACCCATGTCCTCTGGTCCTCGATTCCCTACTCTGGGCAAGATCTGTGCATCATTCTACCCGATCTATTCCTCTCATGATGTTCTACACCTCTGTAAGATCTCCCCTCATCCTCCTGCGCTCCATGGAATAGAGACCCAGCCTGCTCAACCTCTCCCTGTAGCTCACACCCTCTAGTCCTGGCAACCCCCTCGTAAATCTTCTCGGTACCCTTTCCAGCTTGACAACATCAGTTATCATTTGGCTGTCATGAAAGTGAATTTAATTACAAAATTGTCCGCATTCCTCATCAGCTTCCTTCATTAGTCGCACAATTAACTCAAGTAATTGCTCTGAGTGCCGAAAAATGGTCTTTCTTCACGGTTTACTCGCGTCAGCAAAATATGCCTTTGCATGTTGGATGCTCCTGATACCTTGTAGCACAAAGCTCCGAAGTACATTCACTACATCCTGACAATAGTCACAGAATCTCCGGGGTGGCGGGACTGTCATACGAGGAAAGATTGAAAAGACTAGGCTTGTATTCACTGGAGTTTAGAAGGATGAGGGGATATCTTATAGTAACATATACAATTATAAAAGGACTGGACAAGCTAGATGCAGGAAAAATGTTCCCAATGTTGGGCGAGTCCAGAACCAGGGGCCACACAGTCTTAGAATAAAGGGGAGGCCATTTAAGACTGAGGTGAGAAAAAAGCTTTTTCACCCAGAGAGTTGTGAATTTGTGGAATTCCCTGCCACAGAGGGCAGTGGAGGCCAAATCACTGGATGGATTTAAGAGAGAGTTAGAGAGAGCTCTCGGGGCTAGTGGAGTCGAGGGATATGGGGAGAAGGCAGGCACGGGTTATTGATTGGGGAGGATCAGCCATGATCGCAATGAATGGCGGTGCTGGCTGGAAGGGCCGAATGGCCTCCTCCTGCACCTATTTTCTATGTTTCTATCTTACAGCGCAGAAAGGTTTGTGAGTTGCTCTTGAAAACTTGTAGCACATAGCTTACGGAGTCATAGAGTGATACAGCCTGGAAACAGGCCCTTCGGCCCAACTTGGCCACACCGGCCAACATGGCCCAGCTACACTAGTCCCACCTGCCTGCGTTTGGTCCATATCCCTCCAAACCTGTCCTATCCATGTACCTGTCTAACTGTTTCTTAAACGTTGCGATAGTCCCAGCCTCAACTACCTCCTACGACAGTTCGTTCCATACACCCACCACCCATTGTGTAAAAAAGTTACCCCTCAGATTCCTATTACATATTTGCCCTCCCTCTCCCTCGTAAACTGTGGGGTTATCTCTGGGTGCTCGGGTTTCTTCCCACACTCCAAAGACGTGCAGGGTTGTAGGTTAATGGGCTTGGTATCAATGTAAAATTGCCCCTAGTGTGTGTAGGACAGTGTTAGTGTGCGGGGATCGCAGATCGGTGTGGACTCGGTGAGCCGAAGGGCCTGTTTCCGCGCTGTAACTCTAGTGGGCCTGTCCCACTTTGGCGATTTAACAGCGGGCTGCCAGCGACTGTCAAGTTGCCGGCGGTCGCCTGAAAAACCGGCAACTGGAACGGCGACTGTCAGAGTGGAATACACACACACACACACACACGCATGCTCACACGCACGCACGCGCACACACACACACACACACACGCAAGCTCCGCACGCACGCGCACACACACACGCACGCATGGAAGCACACACTGACCGACCCACACACACAACACACACATGACACACACACACACACTGACCCACACACACACACACACCACACACACACACTGACCCACACACACACACACTGACCCACACACACACACACACACCCACACACACACACACTGACCCACACACACACACACACACACACACACCACCAGCACACACACACACACAACACACACACACACACACACACACACTGAACCCACACACACACACACACACTGACCCACACACACACACACACACACACACACACACCCACACACACACACACACACACACTGACCCACACACACACAACACACACACTGACCCACACACACACACACACACTGACCCACACACACACCACACACACACTGACCCACACACACACTGACCCACACACACACACACACTGACCCACACACACACACACACACTGACCCACACACACACACACACACACACACACACTGACCCACACACACACTGACACACACACACACACACACACCACACTGACCCACACACACACACACACACACACACACACACACACACACACACAACGACCCCACACACACACACACACACACTGACCCACACATGCTCACACGCACGCTCATATGCACGCACATATGCACGCACACAGACACTCACACACGCACGCACGCTCACGCACGCACACACACACACCGCTTCCTTCACCAGCCCGTTATGCAGGCGGGGGACAGGGCAAGCGGGGGGGGGAGCGCTGTCTGAGTGAAATTCACACGGTGCAAAGCCAAGGTGATGCAGACACGCACCGCGATGAACAGGAAGGTTGGCGCTGTGATTAAGACAGTGCATGCACAGTGTACGGCAAGTCCTTTAAAAGAGGGGAGCGTGTGGGGGGGGGGGGGGGGGGAGAAGGAGTGGAGACAACTTTTAAGAAGCCAGAGATACACGGCTGTGAAGCTCGGCGGACATTTAACGTTACCGGTCGGCTATCCTTGGTTCTGAAAACTACTGCTCACGTTTTATTTTCCCCCAATGAGCCAATGAAATTCACCGGTCAGCACCGGCTACAACCTACGAGAACCTCCGACCTCCTGGCGACCCACTAGGACCTCCTGGCGACCCACCTACGGCACGAGAATTCTCGCTACTCTCCATGGCGGCTTCATTCTAGTCGCCGCTGGATTTTCAACATGTTGAAACCATAATTTGGTTGCGACCAGTTCCCAGAATGTGGTAACTCCTCCTGCAGCAGAGATATCTGAAGCAAAAATAGCAAGGCTCATATCTGAGGTGGATTTCCTTCAATGCATCTGCAACAGGTGAAGAGCCAAGCACTTCACAGAATGAAGACATTGTTATAATCAATATAATCAAAGGATCCACTCATCTCCCTCACACTCGTGTTAGAAGTCTCATGGAAGAATGCTCGCTGAAAGGAGAAACTGTATCTCATTACATCAATAGCGAAAACATTTATTTGTAACGTTGTAAGCACCCTTAGAAACATAGAACATAGTTGCAAGAGTAGGCCATTTGGCCCTTTGTGCCAGCACCACCATTCATTGTGATCATGGCTGATCATCCCCAATCAGTACCCCGTGCCTGCCTTCTCCCCCAGACCAATAGACAATAGATAATAGACAATAGGTGCAGGAGTAGGCTATTCAACCCTTCGAGCCAGCACCGCCGTTCACTGTGATCATGGCTGATCATCCACAATCAGTGCCCCGTCCCTGCCTTCTCCCCATATCCCCTGACTCCGCTATTTTTAAGAGCCCTATCTAGCTCTCTCTTGAAAGTGTCCAGAGAACCGGCCTCCACCGCCCTCTGAGGCAGAGAATTCCACAGACTCACCACTCTCTGAGTGAAATTTTTTTTTTCTCATCTCAGTTTTAAATGGCCTCCCTTTTATTCTTAGACTGTGTGCCTCCTGTTTCTGGACTCCCCCAACATCGGGAACGTTTCTCCTGCATCTCACTTGTCTAGTCTTTTTATAATTTTCTATGTTTCTATAAGATCCCCTCTCATCCTTCTAAACCCCAGTGAATTCAAGCCCATTCTTTCCAATCTTTCCTCACATGACAGTCCCGCCATCCCGGGAATGAACTTGTCAGTGTGTTCCCTGGGCTGTGTAAGAAGGAACTGCAGATGCAGGTTTAAGTCGATGATAGACACAAAAAGCTGAAGTAACTCAGCGGATCAGACACAATCGGTACCCCGTTCCTGCCTTCCCCCCATATCCCCTGACTCTGCTATCTTTAAGAGCCCTATCTAGCTCTCTCTTGAAAGCATCCAGAGAACCGGCCTCCACCGCCCTCTGAGGCAGAGAATTCCACAGAGTCACCACTCTCTGTGTGAAAAAATGTTTCCTCATCTCCGTTCCAAATGGCTTACCCCTTATTCTTAAACTGTGGCCCCTGGTTCTGGACTCCCCCAAACACCGGGAACCTCTAGCGTGTCCAAGCCCTTAATAATCTTATATGTTTCAATGAGATCCCCTCTCATCCTTCTAAATTCCAGAGTGTACAAGCCCTGACTGGTTAGCACGCAACAAAAGCTTTTTACTGGACCTCGGTACACGTGACAATAAACTAACTTGAACTACTCACGACTAACAAAGTTCCCTAAAATGGGAAGCAGCTCTTCTCCATATTACCAAGACAACAAATACAGGAGCCATAAAAATAAATCTAGCATTTACATCAGGGAATACCCAATGGCATAGCAAAACCTTCTAATGAATCACAAAGGTCTCATAAAATAATTAACATTTATGTGGTCTTTTGATTAGCTTTTTCAGCGAGTTATGCGGAATTTTCTAGAAAATTCAAACTTCAGGCTGCTGTGCCTAATTTCTCCCACATACGGCACGGGGGCGCAGCGGTAGAGTCGCTGCCTCCCAGCGCCGGAGACCCGGGTTCGATCCCGACTACGGGCGCTGCCTGTACGCAGTTTGTACCTTCTCCCCGTGACCTGCGTGGGTTTTTCTCCGACATCTCTCGTTCCCTCCCACACTCCAAAGACCAGTTTGTAGGTGTGAAGTCTGAAGAGGTGCCTCGACCCGAAATGTCACCTATCCCTTCGCTCCATAGATGCTGCCTCACCCGCTGAGTTTCACCACCATTGTTGTCTACCTTCGATTTTTCCAACATCTGCAGTTCTTTCTTAAACAGTTTGCAGGTCAATTGGCTTGGTATGAATTGTAAACTGTCCCCAGCGTGTGGGTGTAGGGTAATGTTAGTGTGCGGGGATCTCTGGTCGGAGGGGTCTCGGTGGGCCGGAGGGCCTGTATCTGTAAACTACACTAAAATGACAATTCATGGCTCACGCTATTAATCAGCGCGGCACGGTTCAGACAAATAAATAAATAAATAGGGCCAATGACATTTAACATAATCAGAAATAATCACAGTGTGTGTGGGGACAGGCAGAGAATGGGAAGAGGAATGAGCTGAGGGCATAATTACAGGGGCTAATCATCAGGACCAATTAGTGCTTCAGGACATTAACACTATCCTACACAGACCAGGGACAATATACATTTATATAACCTAAGCCACATCAGCTGCAAACCGGCACGCCTTTGGAGTGTGGGAGGAAACCGGAGATGGGAGGGGGAGAGAGAGAGGGGGAGAGAGACGGGGAGAGGGATGAGAGAGAGAGAGGGGGAGAGGGAGGGATGGGTAGAGGGAGGGAGGGGGAGGGGGAGGGGGAGAGAGGGGGGGGGGTGAGGAGCAATTGGGAGAGGGAGGGAGGGGGGAGAGGGAGAGGGAGGGGGGAGAGGAGAGAGGGGCAGGGGGGGGAGAGGAGAGGGGAGAGGGAGGGAGAGGAGGGGGAGATGGAGGGGGAGAGGGGAGGGGGAGAGAGAGGGGAGAGGGAGGATGGGGAGGGGGAGGGGAGAGGGAGATGGGGGGAGAGAGTGGGGAGAGGAGAGGGGAGGGAGGGAGGGGGGGAGAGAGGGAGGGGGAGGGGGAGGGAGGGGGAGAGGGGGAGAGGGGGAGGGGGAGGAGAGGGGAGGGGGAGAGGGAGAGGGGAGGGGAGAGGGGGAGGAGAGGGGGAGGGGGAGAGGGGAGAGAGAGAGAAGGTGCAGAGGGAGGGGAGAGAGGTTGGAGAGGGAGGTGGAGAGGGAGTAAGAGTGTGTGTGTGTGTGTGTTTGTGGGCCAGAGAGTAAGCACTAACACTACTGAGACTAATGACATAAAATTGCTCAGAAAGCCTTAAGACTGCTGCACAAGATTCCAGCATCTGCAGTTTCTTCTGAAACTGAGCCTCACTGAATCAAGGGCAGGAAAATAAATTGAAGCCCGTAATCATTTCTTGCTGCGATCCTGGACAGGGAGTTGCAATTTTGGAAACAGCAGGCAAGCAGTGAGCATCCCCTAAAGAGAGACAATTAACCTACATCCGAGGTCGCCAGCCGGCAAACCGAGTAATTGGTTGCTCCAAATATCATGGAGAAATATAAGGTGGACCTCTTTCCCGACTGCCGTTCACTTCAATGAAAGCGCTTAACTTGGGGGCTTGCAGTTCAACCCTTCCAAATGTGAAACCAGGCGTGTCACCAGAAAGAGGAATCCAGGCGTCGCATCTTACAACATACTTGGTGTCACCCTTGAAGAATCCAAACAAACCAAGTATCTTGGCATCAAATTGCAGAATGATCTACGTTGGAACGGTCAGACTCATCATGCAACAGTGAAAGCAACAGGTGTCCTAAACTTCCTGAGGCACAACTTGCATCATTGTTCAGCTTCTGTCAAGGAGAAGCTGTATTTCACCCTCGTTAGACCTCATCTGGACTACGCAGTTGCAGCTTGGGACCCATACACAGATAAAAACATTTCACCCATCGAACGTGTCCAAAGACAGGCCGCTCGATTTGTTACTAACACCTATGAGAGAGAAGCGAGTGTCACCAAACTTCTGAATTCTCTGGGGTGGAACCCTCTCCAAGACAGACGTGAAGCTCACCGTCTGACCTGTTTTTTTTACAAAATGTTAAATGGTCAACTAGACATAGATCACAAGACCTACACCAACCCCAAACCAATTAGGAGCAGACGAGGGCATTCGATCCAATTTGTGGTCCCAGCCACAAAGACAGATGTGCACAGCAATTCGTTCTTCCCACGCACTATTAAAGCATGGAATAATCTCCACCAAACCACGGTTGCCCAGCCAGATGCAACTAAATTTAAAGTGGCACTTTCTTCCCAATAACCCTCTCTGGCTAAACCCCTCCCTTCACCACCTCCAGTTTAAATTCCAGTTGGGCCTTCCGGGTTGAACATGGGTTGAACAGCTGCGTGCGAGCGTGGCTCCCGATTACTGCTCAAGTTTACTCATTTATCTTTGCTATATTTCTGAGATAACCCGCTATTAAACGCTATGAATTGACTCAAAGCAGTATTAAGCATCTGAAACTGTAAGTAAAATGAGCCGTTGAACTAAAACCGGGGGAAAAGGCAGTGAAATCTCAAGCAAGAGTGCTGCAGTTTTGGCACCGCTCCCGGACGCTGGCCTTGAACTACCAGAGGATTTGGAGAGGCATCGTTCAGCACTCTTTGCTGATATGACACAAGCAATTAACTCTGTCCTACAAAGAGAACTTGAAGTGGCTTTGTCGCTGGTGTACACTAGTCTGGAGCAAGTTAAATCCTATTATGAATTGCGTGATGTACGCATTCGCGAGGCTGAAGATAGCCTGAACGACCACAGTGACAGACTGGTGAGCGGCGAAACTGCTAGAGCTGCATTACACAGTGAAAACACACTCCTGAAAATGAAGTTAGATGACCTCGAGAACCGGTCGCGGAGATCCAACCTAAGGGTGGTCGGGATTCCTGAAAAGAAGGAAGGCTCGGACCCTGTTAAATTTATGACTGAGTCTTTTGAAGAAGTGCTGGGGGCGGATTTCTTCCCGTGACCTCTTATGCTTTCGCGACCTACACCAACAGACGTCCCGAATATCAAGCCACCTAAGCCAAGAGCGTTCCCGGTTCTCTTTCATTACTTCCAGGATAAATATCGTATCATCACCAAACGGAGGCAGGAGCTGTTCTTCCGAGGGCACCGGGTGTTTTTCCATGAGGACTTCAGCGTGGAGCTGGGGAGAAAATGTGCAACTTTTAGGGAAATAAAATCCCTGCTTTACAAAAAAAGGGGTTCGGTTTGGTCTCCAGTATCCTGCCCGGCTCCAGGTCACCCATGAAGGTAAAAAGTACTATTTCAATACACCAGAGACTGCCAAAACGTTTTACTACTCGCGCTGGGGAGGTGACAGCCGTGAAGAACAATGACCTTTAAGGATATCCATGCGGTATTGGCACGGCCTCCTGCGGCGGGGATCTTTGGAAGATTTGTTTATTCTTCAGTTTAACTTGTGGAATTTGACTGAGTTGAACTGCAATGCTACATATTTGGGGTAGCGAGTCGAGGACTTTTAGCCAGCAAAATGTAAATGTCTATGATTACTCTTTCGGATATACTTTTCTCTTCCTTCTTTCTCGTAATGCTTTGCTGGTCTGGGGTTATCTTTAGCCTATATATCTTAAAAGTAGAATAAATGACTTTAAAGAAGGGAGCCACCCTCAATTGGATCAAAATTTTAGTTAGGGAACACTTTGGAAGTTTTTTGTTTTGTAATGCCTGCAATCATCCTCAGTCGGGGAAGAAGATCTAGGTTTTTGGGGGTTAATTTTTGTTGTTGTTGTTATTATAAGGGGATGAGGGAAAGATTTTGGGGTAATGGCAGCTTAATCTTTGATTGTTACAAATGCACTCGATTTTCTTTTTTTTTGTTGCTTTTTTTCTCTTCTCTTTTTGTTTTTCTCTTGCCCCCCCCCCCCCCCCCCCATTGTGGGCTCTCCCCCCCCCCCCCCCCCCCCCACATGCAGCCTTCGCATGGTTCTGGATGTATGTATTTTTGTAATCATATTTTGAAATATGGCTAATGGTGATATTGATGGAGGCAATCCTGTGAGGTTTATATCTTGCGATGTAAAGGGGTTTAATGGTCCAGTTAAAAGAGCTAAAGTTTTTTTCTCACCTAAAACAACTAAAAGCAGATATAATACTTTTACAAGAGACTCACTTAAGACTGCAAGATCATAACAGACTGCGTAAAACGTGGGTTAGTCAGATTTTTCACTCCAGATTTAATAGTAGGTCCAGAGGGTGTGGTAATATTAATCAACAAAAGAGTACGGGGTTTACACCGTCTGACGTAGTCAGTGACCCTAATGGTTGGTTTATTATAGTTTCTGGGTGTCTTTTTCAAAAACCTGTCGTTTTAGTGAATGTTTATGCCCCTAATTGGGATGATTGTTCACTTTGCAAATAAGGTTCTGTCATTATACCCGATCTGAACACGCACCAGTTTAATTTTTTCGGGAGACCTGAACTGTGCTATTAATCCTCTGCTTGATAGGTCTAGTTCTAAGGGGACACTTCTGGAATGGCAAAGACCTTCACACTGTTTATGCAACAAAATGGTTATGTGGACCCTGGAGATTTCTTTTCTGAATCCAACTGCTAGACAATTCTCTTTTTTTTTCTCATGTTCACCAATCTTTTTCCAGAATAGATTATTTTTTTTATAGATAGCCCCTTCATTCCTAGGGTTCAGAAAATTGAATATACTGCTATAGTTAATAATCAGATCACTCACCTGTGATACTGGACCTAGGCTTTCCTTTAAATATTAAAGAACGACCCTCTTTGGGAAACTTAACCCCCTTTTGATTTCCAATGAAAAAATGTTGCAGTTTTGTGTCGGCTAACATAGACGCATTCCTTGAAATAAATAAAAACTGAGTCTGTATCCTGTTCTTTAATTTGGGAAACTTTAAAAGCCTACTTAAGAGGGTCACAAACCATATCTTATACTTCATACGCCAATAAAGAACGCAAGAAGGAAATGAAAACCCTGTTAAAATCCATCTTGACCCTGGATAGGCAATATTCTGAAGCACCCACCACCCTATTACAAAAGCCGGGCTGATTTACAAATGAAATTCAATCTTTGATCTACTAATCAAACAGAACAACTTTAAATTCTCCGGACTCATGGTCTTTATTATGAATATGGTGATAAGGCAGGCCGGCTTATGGCTCACCAGCTGAAAACGTCATCCGCATCACGGCTTATCCCCTCAGATAAGAGACATACACTAAGACATAACAAGCAATCCAAAAGAAATAAACAATACTTTCACAGCCTGTTAATTTTTTCTCTTACAACACCTCAGAATTCCCCTTGGATTCTATGAATATGGAAACTTTCTTAGACGATTTGGAAATACCCACTCTGGAATTAGAAGACGTAGATAATCCAGACCAACCCCTTGGGCAGGAAGAGATTAATAATGCCATTATGGCAATGTAGAGTGATTAAAACCCCTGGCCCGGACGGCTAACCCATTAGATTTTATAAGATATTAAGGATAAGCTCACACCTGTTCTTTTAGAAATGTTTGAAGAATCTTTGGAAAAAGGTTCATTACCCCCCACTCTTTCACAGGTTTCTATTTCACTTCTTCTTAAAAAAGACAAGGATCCGACTCAATGTGGATCACAACCGCCCCATCTCGCTTTTGAATGTAGATGTAAAAATGTTGGCGAAGGCGCTGGCTTGCCATTTAGAATGCCAACTTCACAAAAATAATCTCAGAAGATCAAACAGGTTTCATTAAAAATCGTCATTTCCTTTTCTAATATCCATCGATTGGCCAGCGTGGTCTATGGCCCAGTGCTTCTCTCCGCGCCCAGAGGCTGTTAGCTCTTTGGACGGAGAAGGCATTTTGATCGAGTGGAGTGCCAATTTGTTCAGTCATGGAGAGATTTGGATTTGGCAAAATATTTGTAGCCTGGGTTAAGCTATTATATCATTCACCCTTAGCACGTATACTGACAAATTATTTGCGATCTGATTATTTTCAATTAACACGTGGCACTCGTCAAGGCTGCCCACTGTCTCCTTTTTGCCATTGCAATTGAGCCTCTCTCTATCACACTTAGGTCAACCACATTATTCCAGGGCATTAGGAGAGGAAACAGGGAACATCGTGTGTCTCTATATGCTGATGACCTTCTTTATGTGAGCGACCCTATAGCCAGTAGCCCTGCAATTGTGTCCTTGTTGGATCAGTTTGGGACTTTTTCTGGCTATAAACTAGACCTCCAAAAAAGCAAATGCTTTCCCATCAACTTAGCCCTACAGATCCAACAGGAAACCCTGCCCTTTCCCATATCTCAAGAAGGGTTTGTATATTTAGGAATACACATCACCCGCTTTTTCACATCCCTGTCGGCAGCTAACTACATGCCTCAAGTTAGCCAAATGAAGGCTGACTTTGAGAGATGGCGTAGTCTGCCACTCACTATGGCTGGGAGAGTGCAGTCAGTGAAGATGACCGTACTTCCCAGATTTCTTTACTTGTTCCAATGTTTGCCGGTTTTCCTACCCAAGTCATTTTTTCACTCAGTTAACCAATCTATAACCTCCTTTATATGGCGTGACAAGGTTCCAAGGGTCAATAAGTGTACTCTCCAAAGAGATCGTGAAGTAGGTGGGACTGGGCCTTCCTAGCTTTATTAATTATTACTATGGGCATCCAATATCCAAAAGATATTACTCTGGCTCCACCGACCAGATACAGACTGGTGTCTGCTTGAAATCACAATCCTGTTACTCCTCGTCTCTCCCAGCTTTAGTATATTCCTCCCTGCCATTGAAACCCTCTAGATTTACATCCAACCCTGTCGTACTATCAACCATCAACATTTTTAAACCATTATAAGCTTACATCAGCTTCAGCTCTGGGTCCCATTCACAGTAACCATTTACTCCCCCCCTCTACACTTGACTCAACCTTTCGACAGTGGGGTTTTGAATGGTCTTATGTTCCATTAAGGATTTATACACTAACAACATATTTGATAGTTTCGACTACCTACACAAAAGGACATGGCCTCCCACATAATCATTTCTTTAAATATCTTCAGGTTCGCCACTTTGGCATGAAACAATTTCCTTCTTTTCCTGATCTCCCTCCTATCACATTGTTGGATAAACTCACTCTTACCTTTGCAAATAAAGGACTGATCTCTGCTGTATATTCTCGATTGATGTATTTAGGAGATCAAAACCTGAACAAAGTTAAAGCTAGGTGGGAGGATGACCTTGGTATGAATCTGTCTGAGGAATGCTGGACAGAAGCGCTGAAAAAAGTCCACTCCTCGTCATCATGTGCTAGATTGGGGCTCATACAATTTAAAGTTTTACACAGGGTTCATTTAAGCAAAGCCAGGCTTGCTAACATATATCCAGGGACGGACGCTGGCTGTGACAGGTGCTCGTTCTCTCCAGCCAATCTAGCTCATGCATTCTGGTCTTGCCCCAAACTTGTTAACTACTGGGCAGTGGTTTTTAAAACCATCAGTGAAGTCCTTGGGATGACAGTGAGACCTTGCCCGCTTGTAGCTGTATTTGGTGTAGCAGATAAAAACCTTGGGTTCAAATACCACCCAGTCTGATATCATTACATTTACATCACTTTTGGCCCATAGGAGAATCTTGCTGGTCTGGAAATCTAACACTCCTCCATCTGCCGCTGCTTGGCTGGAAGACGTCATGTTTTTTTTTAAGGTTAGAAAAGATTAAATTCACATTGAGGGGGTCTGTGAAAAAGTTTTATTTGAAATGGGAACCCTTTTTTTATCATACTTTGAGGGTCTAAAGGAACTACCTGTTGACTGAGGGCACTTGACATTAAGTGGGGATCTGCCTTTATTCTGTTTATTATTGTTAAAAAGTGCATTTGATTTTGTGTTATATTTGGATTGTGAAAAAATAAGCTACCAAGGGTCGTTTAGGGAGGGTGGGGTAGGGTTATTTTGTTTATATTATTATTATTATTATTATTATTATTATTTATAAAAAACAAAATGGAGGAAAATGTAATGCCATACATCAGATGTACTGTGAATTAAAAAAAAAATTTTTTTCCTCCAATAAAAAAATTATTAATTATAAATTCCAGTTGGAATATTTTGGAGGGCCAAGAACCAAGAACCAAGAACTGCAGATCATCCATCAGCCCTTATAAATCTGACTGGGCCCACTACAACGGCGCAGCGGTAGAGTTGCTGCCTCACCGCCCCGGGGACCCGGGTTAGATCCTCACCCAGGGTGCTGTCTGTGTGGAGTTGGTACGTTCTCCCCGCGACCTGCGTGGGTTTTCTCCGGCTGCTCCAGTTTCCTCCCGCACTCTCGGTAGGCGTGCGGGTTTGTAGGTTGATTGGGCTTTGTTAAAATTGTTTACGGTTCCCCAGTGGGTGTAGGAGAGCGTTAGTGCGCCGGGATCGCTGGTCGGCGCGGACTCGGTGGGTCGCAGGGCCTGTTTCCGAGCTGAGTCTCTAAACTAAACTGATAACCGATGAGTAGTAAATGGGTGGATATAATGGGTGGAGACGAGGAAACACCTTTTTCTCACAGAGAGTGGTGAGTCTGTGGAATTCTCTGCCTCAGAGGGCGGTGGAGGCCGGTTCTCCGGATGCTTTCAAGAGAGAGCTAGATAGGGCTCTTAAAGATAGCGGAGTCAGGGGATATGGGGAGAAGGCAGGAACGGGGCACTGATTGAGGATGATCAGCCATGATCACAGTGAATGGCGGTGCTGGCTCGAAGGGGCGAATGGCCTACTCCTGCACCTATTGTCTATTGTCTACAATGTAGGTAGGTGAGGAACATTCTGTTTCTCACATCTCTTCGGTCATATGTAGAAAGACTTTGAAAGATACAGCATGGAAACGTGGCCCTTCGGCCCATCGAGTCCGCGTCGACCACCGATCACTCGTTCACAACCAGTCCCATGTTATCCCACTTTCTCATCCAGTCCCCGCGGGCCAGAGGTGATTGTAAAGAGACCTGCAGACCTGCGCGTCTTTGGGATGTGGGAGGAAACCGGAGCGCCCGGAGGAAACTCCGGCGTCCATAATTTAAATCAGGAAGGGTGGCACGCACTCCAGTCGTCATGGGAACGCTAGGGAGGACCGGCAGCGGGCAGTAGATGGGAAGATAGACACAAAATGCTGGCGTAAGTCAGCGGGACAGGCAGCATCTCTAGAGAGAAGGAAGGGGTGAGTTTCTGAAAGTCTGAAGAAGGGCTTCGACCCAAAATGTCACCCATTCATTCTCTCTAGAATTCTTCGGTGAACTGTTTAAGAAAGAACTGCAGATGCTGGAAAAAAAATCGAAGGTAGACAGGAAATGCTGGAGAAACTCAGCGGGTGAGGCAGCATCTATGGAGCGAAGGAAATAGGTGATGTTTCGGGTCGAGACCCTTCTTCAGACTGATGGGGGGGGGGGGGGGGGCAGGAAGAAGAAAGGAAGAGGCGGAGACAGTGGGCTGTGGGAGAGCTGGGAAGAAGAGGGGAAGTAGGGAGAAAGCAAGGACTACCTGAAATTGGAGAAGTCAATGTTCACGCCGCTGGGTTGTAAACTGCCCAAGCGAAATATGAGGAGCTGCTCCTCCAATTTACGGTGGGGCTCACTCTGGCCATGGAGGAGGCCCAGGATAGAAAGGTCGGATTTGGAATGGGAGGGGGAGTTGAAGTGCTGGGCTACTGGGAGATCAGGTTGGTTATTGCGAACTGTGAGGAGGTGAACTGTTGTACCAAAATGTGACGACACCTATGTTCTGCCTGTGTGAGGTCTGTGGTATGTTACTGGCATAACAAAGCAGTTCACTCTACCTAGTACATGTGATCATCTGAAGTAGCGTTGAATCATTGAATGGAATTAGGTATTGAATTTTCCTCTTATGGGCCCGTCCCACTTTGGCGATTTATCAGCGGACTGCTGGCGACTGTCAAGTTGCCGGCAGTCGTCTGAAAAACCGGCAACTGGAACTGCGACTGTCAGAGTGGAACACACACACACACATCGCAAAGGCAGGGGCCAGGGCAAGCGGGGGGGAGCCCTGTCTGAAATTCACACGGTGCAAAGCCAAGGTGATACAGACACACACCGCGATGAACAGGAAGGTTGGCGCTGTAATTAAGACGGCTAAAGCACGATGTACGGTAAGCCCTTTAAAAGAGAGGAGGGTGGGGGGGGGGTGGGGTGGGGGTGAAAGAGGGGGCAGAAGAGCGAGAAGGAGGGAGAAGGAGTGGAGACAGCTTTTCAGAAGCCAGAGACACACGGCTGTGAAGCTCGGCGGACATTTAACATTACCGGTCGGTTATCCTTGGTTCCGAAAACTACTACTTATGGTTTTTTGTCCCCCAATGAGCCAATGAAATTCACCGGTCAGCACCGGCTACAACCTACGAGAACCTACGAGAACCTAATAACCTCCTGGCAACCCACTAGGACCTCCTGGCGACCCACCTAGGGCACGAGAATTCTCGCTACTCTCCATGGCGGCTTCATTCTAGTCAGCGCTAATTTTTCAACATGTTGAAAAATCCGCGGCGACCATAATGAGTCCGCGACTGGTTCCCAGAATGTGGGAACTCCTCGCGACCATGAAGGCGACTCCCCGGCAACCACCCGCGAACATGTGGCCACCGTGTGGCGACCGCATAGACTCCTGCAGTCGTCTAAAAAGTTGCCGTAGTGGGACACGCCCATGAGGGCAGCGCCGGAGACCCGGGTTCGATCCCGATTACGGGTGCTGTCTGTACGGAGTTTGTACGCTCTTCCCCGTGACCTCGTGGGTTTGCTCCGAGATCTTCGGTTTCCTCCCACGCTCCAAAGACATACAGGTTTGTAGGTTAATTGGCGTGGTGTAAATGTAATAATTGTCCCTAGTGTGTGTTAATGTGTGGGGATCGCTGGTCATTAGGTCATAAGTGTGAAGAACTGCAGATGCTGGTAAAATCGAAGGTAGACACAAAATGCTGGAGTAACTCAGCGGGTGAGGCAGCATCTCTGGAGGGAAGGAATGTATCAGACTGAAGAAGGGTCTCGACCCGAAACGTCGCCTATTTCCTTAGATGCTGCCTCACCCGCTGAGTTACTCCAGCTTTTTGTGTCTACCTAAGGTCATAAGTGATAGGAGCATGATTAGGCCATTCGGCCCATCAAGTCTGCTCTGCCATTCAATCATGGCTGATTTGTCTCTCCCTCCTAACCCCATTCTCCTGCCTTCCCCCCACAACCCCTGACACCCGCACTAATCAAGAATCTGTCCATATCTGCCTTAAAAATATCCACTGACTTGGACTGTGTGGCAAATAATTCCCCAGATTCACCACACCCTCTGACGGAAGAAATTCCTCCTCGCCCCCTGTTTGTGCGCACGGACGGCACGGGCTCGGTGGGCCGAAGGGCCTGTTTCCGCGCTGTGTCTCTTAAAACTAAACGAAACTCACGAATAGAGACGCGAGAAAACGAAGATTAGAAGGACACCCACCCGCGAGACAGCCCCGGCCCAGGCGCGGGACACAGTCAGCAGCTTGCAAAAACGGATATCAGCAAGGTGCATTCAGTCAGCAAGTCTGCTTTTTGTCACATTGACACTTAATTAAGATGGTTGTAATTTATTTCCGACTAAATCAAAAGTAATTCCCAGCGCCCCCCCCCCCCCCCCCCCCCCCCCCACCCGGCATGTAATTCAGTGTCAAACGCTTTCTCGCTACTTCTGCTCCGAATAGATTTACTTGCAAATTAAAACGAATACTCTTTGGTCGGATCAATAGCATTTGTTTCAATTTTAATTTACGATGAGCTATTATAGCGGGATTGACGAGTCGTTCATGCCCCGGGCGTTGAGTTATTTGCATCAAAAGAACAAAATCACACATCAGATGGCTCACCCTGCCACTCACTCGCACGCCGTCCCCCTCTGGCCACGGCCGATAAACGGAATTGCCCGCGAAGCTTATGGAGTTGACCTCTCCTCCATCTGTGGAGGAACAGTCCCACTGCGGTCCAAATTGCATCCGTGTGTGGACGCAGCCCAGACTGTCACACACGCCAACCTCCCTTCCATTGACTCCATCTACACCTCGCACTGCCTCGGCAAGGCCGGCAGCATCATAGTACACAGAAACATAGAAACATAGGCAATAGGTGCAGGAAGAGGCCATTCGGCCCTTCCAGCCAGCACCGCCATTCATTGTGATCATGGCTGATCGTCCCCTATCAATAACCCGTGCCTGCCTTCTCCCCATATCCCTTGACTCCACTAGCCCCCTAGAGCTCTATCCAACTCTCTGTTAAATCCATCCAGTGATTTGGCCTCCACTGCCCTATGTGGCAGGGAATTCCATAAATTCACCACTCTCTGGGTAAAAAAGTTTTTTCTCACCTCAGTCTTAAATGACCTCCCCTTTATTCTAAGACTGTGGCCCCTGGTTCTGGACTCACCCAACATTGGGAACATTTTTCATGCATCTAGCTTGTCCAGTCCTTTATAATTTTATATGTTTCTATAAGATCCCCCCTCATCCTTCTAAACTTCAGTGAATGCCCCTTATAATAGTATATAATATTAGCATCTTATAATAGTAGCATTAATTATAATCTAGCATCTACCCGATCTATTCCTCTCATGATTTTGTACACCTCTATGAGATCTCCCGTCATCCTCCTGCGCTCCATGGGATAGAGTCCCAGCCTACTCAACCTCTCCCTATAGCTGGACAAAAGTGCTGGAGAAACTCAGCGGGTGCAGCAGCATCTATGGAGCGAAGGAAATAGGCAACGTTTCGGGCCGTAAACCCTTCTTCAGACTGATGTAGGATTAAGGGGGGGGGGGGGGGGGGAATAGGAGACCGGAGGGGGAGTGAGACAGCAAAGGCTACCGGAAATTGGAGAAGTCAGTGTTTATGCCACTAGGGTGCAGACTGCCCAAGCGGAATATGAGGTGCTGCTCCTCCAGTTGGCGGTGGTGCTCACTCTGGCCATGGAGGAGGCCCAGGACAGAGAGGTCGGATTCAGAACGGGAGGGGGTTGAAGTGCTGAGCCACCGGGAGATCAGGCTGGTTAATGCGGACCGAGCGGAGGTGTTGGCGAAACGATCGCCGAGCCGACGCTTAGTCTCACCGATGTAGATCCCTCTGGTCCTGGCAACATCCTTGGACTGTCCCGTCACTGAGGTCAAAGAGGTTGAAGATCGCAACGCTGTTGACAGGCAACTGAATCATCCCACCACTCATCCCATCATCCCCAGAGAGCCGTGCTGGACTACTATCGACCTCGTTGGTGACCCTGGGATTATCCTTTGACCAGACTTTGCGAGCTTCACCTTGCACTAAACGATGTCCGGTGCACATGGATATGCAGGGAATGGAGGGACATGGGTCATGTGCAGCCAGGGGAGATGAGGAGGTCTTGGCAACATTTCTGGTATGGACATTATGGGCCGAAGGGCCTGCCCCAGCTTGTAACACGTACGCACCCATGGATTCGACCCGTGGGGCGTTTGGGACCTCGACCCCGTCTCCATCCAGCCCACGATTAAGTCCCCGGCGGCAGAAACAAAATGCTGGAGGAAAGCGTCTGTCCCACTTGGGCGACCAAATCTGCGAGTTTGGAAGAGTTTGCCCTCGACTCAAACTCGCAGCATGGTCGACACGAGGTCCTAGGAGGTCCCGTGAGGTCGCTGGAAGTCCTCCTCACGCGTGGAAGTTCCCGAATACATCATCGGAATATCTTTTCAGCATGTTGGATTATCTAAAATTTGGTCGTCCTCGTAGCCGCTGTGTACAGCTTCGCCACTGCAATCTCCTTCGCTGACCGCGTTGGCTTATTGGAGTTTTCAGGACCAGGGAAAAACTCAAACTTTTGAAACCTAAAAGTGTCACGCGCAAAGGACCCTTATGGCCATTTACGCGGGTTGAATTTCAGACGCACTTCCGCCCCCGCCTTTGCATCGCGAGGCGCGGTCGGTCGCGATCCAGCTCGAGGTTTTCCAGGAGTGCCTGAGCTTGAATCTTCATTAGGTAGCGGGACAGCCCCTTAACTCAGCGGGACAGGCAGCTTCAGAGAAGGAATGGGTGACGTTTCAGTCTGAACGGAGTCTGCTTCCTCCCAGAGATGACCCGCTGAGTTACTCCAGCATGGTGTAAACCAGCATCTGCAGTTCGCTAAACTGGACACTAATACTACAATCAGTCACACACACATTTATGTATACCGGATATGTTGAGACAAATTACTTTTGGAGTGCTGGTTGATCGCAACGGGAACCCACTTCAAGGTAAATACTCCTGTACATCCAGCAAAGTCATGATCAATAATTAGAGTAGATTCAATACTGATCTCGTTGGGCAGAGGCCCGGTCACGTTTGCTTACAGATTCCATCCCGACTGCGGGTGAAACCTGTGACCTAGATCTTCAGTTTCCTCTCACACTCCTAAGACATACAGGCGTAATTGGCTTGGTTGTAAATGTTTGAACATGTGGGTTAGGGATGGCTAGTGCGCGGGTAGGGCAGGATCTCTAAAACTAAACTAAACTAATGAGCAGTTATTGCCCTGACAACGGGATCCCACTCACTGATTATTCCGATCATCCATCATCTGTTGGGCTTCGCCAACTGCAGCCCGCGTCCAGAGACCCAGGGGCCGCATCAGGAAGTTTAAGAATATGGCGGGACTGTCATATGGGCGGAGCGCAGGGCCTTATTTTAAGAACGGGGCAGGAAACATGATGTTGGGGGAGTCCAGAACCACCTTTTAAAGCCATTTAGAACGAGTTTTAAGAAGTTAGATAGAGCTCTTAAAGATAGGAGATGGGGAGGAGGCAGGAACGGGGTACTGATTGGGGATGATCACATTGAATGGCGGTGCTGGTTCGAACGGCCGAATGGCCCACTCCTGCACCTATTGTCTATTGTCTATTTTCTGTAAATATGCTTAACCAAAACATGTTTTTAAGAGCTGTTGCAATTGCACAGCTCCCCAATTAATTATTCCACACGAGTATGTGACTTGGTCAATTCTATCTGACGATTGTTCAGCATCAAGTATTTAATTGTCATATGTATTGAAGCCAAAACAATGGAATTCTTACGTGCAGCAGCATAATGGGCCTGTAAACACAATACGCATAAATATTACATAATAAACTAACAAAAAATATATACGTGTGTATTAGCCAGGGTTACTGGTGGGGGAATAAAGGGGAGGCCATTTAAAACTTGAGATGAGAAAAAAACTTTTGCACCCAGAGAGCTGTGAATTTGTGGAATTCTCTGCCACTGGAGGCCAAGTCACTGGATGGATTTAATCAGGAGAGCTTAGATGGAGCTCCTGGGGCCGGAAGAGTCAGGGGATATGGGGAGAAGGCAGGCACGGGTTACTGATTGAGGTTGGTCAGCCATGATCACAATGAATGGCGGTGCTGGCTCGAATGGGCCAAGTGGCCTCCTCCTGCTCCTCTTTTTCTACGTTTCTATGGGAAAAGAGCTAAAGGGATTTAAATGACAGTCCGGGCATTATAATCATTGGGCAGCTTACAACCCAGCGGTATGAATATTGACTTCTCTAACTTCAAGTAACGCTTGCTTTCCCTCCCTCTCCAGCCCTCCCCCGTCCGAGTTCTCCGACCAGTCCGACTGTTCTCCTGACTAAATTTTATCTCTGTATGCTCCCTTGTCACCTTCCCCTCAGCTAACAATGATCTATCTGCATTTTCCTTGGTCCTCATCCCCTTTTTATCCCTCGTGTTTCACACCTCACCCTTCCATATCTCTGTGTCTCCCTCTCCCTGAGTCTGAAGAAGGGTCTCGACCCAAAACGTCGAGAAAAGTGGCAGTTCTCGAAGCAACTCCTTCCCGCACTTCCAGTCTTGTTCCGTCTCATTGTCTATAACTACTTTTCACCTAGCCCACAGATAACAACGGCCTGTTTCCTTTATAGAAACATAGAAACATAGAAATTAGGTGCAGGAGTAGGCCATTCTGCCCTTCGTGCCTGCACCGCCATTCAATATGATCATGGCTGATCATCCAACTCAGTATCCCGTACCTACCTTCTCTTCATACCCCCTGATCCCTTTAGCCACAAGGGCCACATCTAACTCCCTCTTAAATATAGTCAATGAAATGGCCTCCACTACCCTCTGTGGCAGAGAGTTCCAGAGACCCACCACTCTCTGTGTGAAAAAAGTCCTTCTCATCTCGGTCCTAAAGGATTTCCCCCTTATCCTTAAGCCGTGACCCCTTGTCCTGGACCTCCCAACATCAGGGAACAATCTTCCTGCATCTAGCCTGTCCAACCCCTTAAGAATTTTGTAAGTTTATAAAGATTCCTAAAAATTCTAGAGAGTATAAACCGAGTCTATCCAGTCTTTCTTCATAAGACAGTCCTGACATCCCAGGAATCAGTCTGGTGAACCTTCTCTGTACTCCCTCTATGGCAATAATGTCCTTCCTCAGATTTGGAGACCAAAACTGTACGCAATACTCCAGTTGTGGTCTCACCAAGACCCTGTACAACTGCAGTAGAACCTCCCTGCTCCTATACTCAAATTCCTCTTGCTATGAAAGCTAAACATACCATTCGCTTTCTTCACTGCCTGCTGCACCTGCATGCCTACTTTCAATGACTGGTGTACCATGACACCCAGGTCGCGCTGCATCTCCCCTTTTCCTAATCGGCCACCATTCAGATAATAGTCTGCTTTCCTGTTTTTGCCACCAAAGTGGATAACCTCACATTTATCCACATTATACTGCATCTGCCATGCATTTGCCCACTCACCCAGCCTATCCAAGTCACCTTGCAGTCTCCTAGCATCCTCCTCACAGCTAACACTGCCCCGCAGCTTAGTGTCATCCGCAAACTTGGAGATGTTGCCTTCAATTCCCTCATCCAGATCATTAATATATATTGTAAATAGCTGGGGTCCCAGCACTGAGCCTTGCGGTACCCCACTAGTCACTGCCTGCTGTGTGAAAAGAACCCTTTTACTCCTACTCTTTGCTTCCTGTTGCCAGCCAGTTCTCTATCCATTATCAATACTGAACCCCCAATGCCATATGCTTTAAGTTTGTATACTAATCTCTTATGTGGGACCATGTCGAAAGCCTTCTGGAAGTCCAGATGTATACCACATCCACTGGTTCTCCCTTATCCACGCTACTAGTTACATCCTCGAAAAATTCCACAAGATTCGTCAGACATGATTTACCTTTCGTAAATCCATGACTTGTCCAATGATTTCACTACTTTCCAAATGAGCTGCTATCCCATCTTTAATAATTGACTCTAGCAGTTTCCCCCACTACCGATGTTAGACTAACTGGTCTGTAATTCCCCGTTTTCTCTCTCCCTCCCTTCTTAAAAAGATGGGTTACATTTGCTACCCGCCAATCCTCAGGAACTACTCCAGAATCTAAAGGAGTTTTGAAAGATTATCACTAATGCATCACTATTTCTGGAGCTACTTCCTTGAGTACTCTGGGATGCAGCCTATCTGGCCCTGTGGATTTATCGGCCTTTAATCCATTCAATTTACCTAACACCACTTCCCGACTAACCTGGATTTCACTCAATTCCTCCTTTGACCCGCGGTCCCTGCAATTTCCGGCAGATTATTTATGTCTTCCTTAGTGAAGATGGAACCAAAGTAGTTATTCAATTGGTCCGCCATATCCTTGTTCCCCATGATCAACTCACCTGTTTCTGACTGCAAGGGACCTACATTTGTTTTAACTAATCTCTTTCTCTTCACATATCTATAAAAACTTTTGCAGTCAGTTTTTATGTTCCCTGCCAGTTTTCTTTCATAATCTATTTTTCCTTTCCTAATTAAGCCCTTTGTCCTCCTCTGCTGGTCTCTGAATTTCTCCCAGTCCTCTGGTATGCTTTTTTCTGGCTACTTTGTACGCATCATCCTTTGCTTTGATACTATCCCTGATATCCCTTGTTATCCACGGATGCACTACCTTCCCTGATTTATTCTTTTGCCAAACTGGGATGAACAATTTTTGTAGCACATCCATGCAGTCTTTAAATCTCTTCCATTGCGTATCCACCGTCAACACTTTTAGAATTGATTGCCAGTCAATCTTGGCCAATTCACGTCTCATACCCTCAAAGTTACTTTCTTTAAGTTCAGAACCATTATTTCCGAATTGACAATGTCACTCTCCATCCTGATGAAGAACTCAACCATATTATGGTCACTCTTGCCCAAAGGGGCACGTACAACAAGGCTGCTAACTACCCCTTCCTCATTACTCAATACCCAGTCTAAATTGTCATTGTTACCTTTCAATCATTTGTTCTATATCTCACCGTTCATATCTCTCATTTCCCTTTCTCCTGACTCTCAGTCCGTAGAAGGGTCTCGACCCGAAACGTCACCCATTCCTTCTCTCCAGAAATGCTGCCAGTCCCGCTGAGTTACTCCAGCATTTTGTGTCTATCTTCAGTGTAAACCAGCATCTGCAGTTCCTTCCAGCACTTAAAAGTCGGTTTGTTGAGTCTCATTGTCTGCAACTCGTTTTCACCCCTAGCCCACGGCTAACAGTGGCCTGTTTCCTTTTTACGAGAGTTCCTCATCGTTACTCTTTTTCTCGTTTCACTCGTTTGTTCCACATCACCGTCGGTATCTCTCGTTTCCCTTGACTCCCAGTCCAAAGAAAGATCTCGACCCGAAAAAAAAATCACCCACTCCTTTCCTCCACAGATGCTGCCTGACCCGCTGAGTTCCTCCAGCTTTTTGCGTCTACCTTCGGTTTAAACCGACATCTGCAGTTCCTTCCGACACATAAAAAAAAAAAAACACCCACTGCTGTTTGTCACCAGTGTCCTCACTAGGTTATATAAAAACTTTTTCCTCATCTTCTGTGAAACGCACTTGAAGGGAACAATACAGAGCAAGCTGATTCAAACAGAAGCCCTCATCCATATGAATATATATTCTAATTCCGTAAACAATTAGGTTGCTATTCAGCGGAGTTCATTGCGTAACAATTCTTCCCGTTTGTTTTGTGTTGCTCTCAAAAAGATAATAGCACCCTGGTGAGCAGCAGAAGGCCACCATTTTGCGATGATGGACGGAAGAACGACCTCGGAGGCAATTAAAACCTTCAAAACACTGCCTTTCAGCGCCGCCTGAATTGCCAATTTCTGCGTAGCGGCGGTTCAAGAGATTAGAGTCTTCCTTTGACCGGCAACAAGGTGTAATCAAACTCGGCACGCTCACACACAAAGGGGTCTATCACCGCCAACTGAGAAATGGCATGCAAAAAAAGACAAAACGCACGTCTTACCCTGTTATTTACAGAACTGATACATTTTACCAAGTGTCACACGTTTGCCTCTGATACTGGTTTAATGTTTCCAGGTTCGTGTACGTTGTTTCAGGAGGGCCAGAATACATAGAAACATAGAAACTAGGTGCAGGAGGAGGCCATTCGGCCCCTCCAGCCTGCACCGCCATCCAATGTGATCATGGCTGATCATCCAACTCAGTATCCCGTACCTGCCTTCTCTCCATACCCCCCTGATCCCCTTAGCCACAAGGGCCACATCGACCCCCGCGCGGCCCCCGCTTCTGGTTTGCTCGCGCTTGCCGCATGCAGGTCGCATGCTCGTGGGACAGGCCCTTAACTCCCTCTTAAATATAGCCAATGAACTGGCCTCAACTACTTTCTGTGGCAGAGAATTCCACAGATTCACCACTCTCTCTGTGTGAAAAAAAAATGTTCTCATCTCGGTCCTAAAAGACTTCCCCCTTATCCTTAAAGCATGACCCCTTGTTCTGGACTTCCCCAACATCGGGAACAATCTTCCTGCATCTAGCCTGTCCGACCCCTTAAGAATTTTGTAATCCAAAACGGCGATCTAATGTTGAGGTGGGCACAAAATTTTGGAGTAACTCAGCGGGACGAGCAGCATCTCCAGAGAGAAGGAATGGGTGACGTTTCGGGTCGAACCCGAATATAAGATTATTTAAGGGTTTGGACACGCTAGAGGCAGGGAAACATGTTCCCCATGTTGGGGCAGACCAGAACCAGCGGCCACAGTTTAAGAATAAGGGGTAAGCCATTTAGAACGGAGATGAGGACAAAACTTTTTCACCCAGAGAGTTGTGGAATACTCTGCCTCAGAAGGCAGACAGGAGGCCAATTCTCTGGATGCTTTCAAGACAGGGTTGCTCTTAAAGATAGTCGAGTCAAGGGATATGGGGAGAAGGCTGGAACTGGTACTGATTGTGGATGATCAGCCATGATCACAGTGAATGGTGGTGTTGGCTTGAAGGGCCGAATGGCCTACTCCTGCACCTATTGTCTATTGTCAGAGTCACGGGAGAGGAAGACACAAGAGATAAGGAAGAGTTAGGTGTGAAAACAAGACATCAAAGGGGATGAGATCAAGGAAAATGTAAATTTGTTAACTAGGATAAGGTGACCATGAAGCATACAGTGATAAAATTTAATTAGGGAGACAGTCAAACTGGTTTGAGAACTAGGATGGGGGAGGAATGGAGAAAGAGGGAATGCAAGGTCTATCTGAAGTTAGAGAAGTCAATGTTCATACTGCTGGGGTTGTGAGCTGCCCAAGGCGAAAGATGAGGTGCTGCTCCTCCAATTTGCGCTGGGCCTCACTCTGACAATGGAGGAGGCCCAGGACAGAAAGGTCAGGATTGGGAATGGGAGGAGGAGTTAACGTGTTTAGCAACCTGGAGATCAGGTAGGCTGAAGCGGACTGAGTGGAGGTGGTCAGCGAAACGATCGCCGAGCCTGCGTTTGGTCTCGCTGAGGAGCTGGTCAGGCCGCATTTGGAGGACTGTGAGCAGTCCTGGGCCCCGTGTCCGAGGAAGGATGTGCCGGCTCTGGAGAGGGTCCAGAGGAGGTTTATCAGAATGATCCCAGGGATGAGTGGGCTAACCTATGATGGGCACGTTGCTTCGGGTCGAGACCCTGCTTCAGACTGAAACGTCACCCATTGTTTCTCTCCAGAGATTTTTAAGGCAAAGATAGATAGATTCTTGATTAGTACGGCTGCCCGGAGTTATGGGGAGAAGGCAGGAGAATGGGGTCAGGAGGAAGAGATAGATGGCGAAGTAGACTTGATGGGCCAAATGGCCTAATTCTACTCCTATCACTTATGACCTTAAGACCTCTTCGTTTCTTTTTGTTTCTAACTGCTGCCGTGCCTCGTTCCCATTCTCTCCAGAGATGCCCCCTGTCCCGCTGAGTTACTAGCATGTTGCCATGAAGCATGTGATTGCCAGCCCGCAGCATTGCAAGGTGGAAGGTTTAGAGGAAGGATTGATTCAGAGGCAGCATCGATCAACTCTTGCACCACATACATTGATTACACTGTGGTAAAAATGTGTTCAGCCCTGACATCAGGCAATAGACAATAGGTGCAGGAGTAGGCCACTCGGCTCTTCGAGCCAGCAATGTGATCATGGCTGATCATCATCCCCAACCAGTACCCCGTTCCTGCCTTCTCCCCATGTCCCCTGACTCCGCTATCTACGAGAGCCCTCGCTAGCTAGATAGGGATTAGTGCAAGGTCAAGCCAGCAAAGGCCGATCAAGGATAGTCCAAGGGTCTCAAACCAGGTTGATTCAGCTACTGGGAGGTCGTGCAAACTCCACACAGACAGCATCAGGGCCAGGATCGAACCGGGATCATTGGAGCTGTGAGGCGGTGGCACGACCTGTTGCCCCACAGATTATTCAACGAGTCTCGCTTCCCACCTCTTGGTGGCTAAGGTAGGCACAAAATGCTCAGTACATCGTGTATCCCAGTTATGTCCGATCAGCTGAGAAGGTTGTGGCTGCTACCTGAGGAACTGTGCACTGCAAGGGCCAGGAAGCGAGCGGGCAAGATCATCAACTGACCCCTCTCACCCTGCCCACAAACTCTTTGAATCACTTCCCTCTGGAAGGCGACTCCGGACTGTCAAAGCCGCCACAGCCAGACATAAAAACATGAGCAGTAGCTCTACTCAATAACCAAAAGTCTGTAGCCTCCTTTTGCTCTAGTATTTTATTTCATTCACATATTTAAACTATAATGTTTTATTCTTAATGTTTTAATGTTTTATGTTTTATTCTTAAGGGTTTACTGTGTGTCGTGTTGTTACTTGCGAGCGGAGCACCAAGGCAAAATTCCCTTGTATGTGTACATACTTGGCCAATAAACGTGTTCATTCATTAATTCATTCAACAAACACGTCCCAGTGTGGGGAGGAACTGCAGATGCCTGGTTTACACCGAAGATAGACACAAAAAGCCGGAGTAACTCAGCGGGACAGGCAGCATCTCTGGAGAGAAGGAATGGGCGACGTTTTGGGTCGAGAACCTTCTTCAGACTGAGAGTCAGGGGTAGAGGGAAACGAGAGATACAGACGATGATGTGGGGGAGATATAGAACAAATGAATGAAAGATATCATAGAAACATAGCAAATAGGTGCAGGAGTAGGCCATTCGGCCCTTCGAGCCTGCACCGCCATTCAATAAGATCATGGCTGATCATCCAACTCAGTATCCTGTACCTGCCTTCTCTCCATACCCCCCGATCCCTTTAGCCACAAGGGCCACATCTAACTCCCTCTTAAATATAGGCCAATGAACTGGTCTCAACTACCTTGATATCCCTTGATTCTGTTAGCCCTAAGAGCTAAATCTAACTCTCTCTTGAAAACATCCAGTGAATCGGCCTCCACTGCCTTCTGTGGCAGAGAATTCCACAGATTCACAACTCTCTGGGTGAAAACGTTTCTCCTCATCTCAGTCCAAAGTTGTGTTGTATTGTATTGTATGCAATTTATTGTCATTATCTCATTTTAGAGACAACAAAATGGATTTTCCTTACAGTCAGTAACATAAAACTAAATAATAAATAAATAAACAGATTAAAATAGAAACACAAACACAGAGGTCCACACACACATAGCCCCACGGCGGCACCAGAGTTAGGGAAGGTGTCATAGTTCCTCCAGCCTCCCTGCCGATCTTCCCAGATGTTCACCCGTGGTTGGGGCCTCCCGAGCACCCGCAGGCCGCTCTCAGGCCCTCTCGGGGAACGATGGAACGACAGAGAACATCCTCAGCGGCCCGGACCTCCAGATCAGCCACCTCCCACCGGCGGTCCGCGGCTCCCAAGTCCACAGGCCGAGCCGGGCGGAGTCGCAGGACTCCGCGATCTTGGTCAGCGCCGCCCGCGTTGGGAGCTCCGCGAACCGCAGCTCCGCGATGTCGGTGCCGGTGCCGGAGCTCCAAACGGCGATCCCCCGGTGAGGCATCGCCCGCCCCTCGATGTTTCCAGCGCTGCGCCGCTGCTGCTGGAGCTCTGGTCGGTCCCGGCTGGAAAGGCCGCGCCAATCCAGTAGGTAGGCCGCAGGGGGGGGGGGGGGGGGGCGAGGACGCGACTCGAATAATAGTCGCA
Organism: Okamejei kenojei; assembly: GCA_035221665.1. Lineage (NCBI taxonomy): Eukaryota > Metazoa > Chordata > Chondrichthyes > Rajiformes > Rajidae > Okamejei > Okamejei kenojei. Next base: position 9,902,852 of record CM069139.1, read on the forward strand.
TCCTCTCCAGGAAGCGGCTGAAGGACGATATCCCCATTACCGTGCCCTCTTCCCCCACATGAAGACATTTAAAAAATAAATAAACGCTCTTCATCATAACAAAAAACCAAAACGATACCGGATTGATAGCGGAGGCAGCTAGCAACAGCGCCACCGGATGTCCGACCCTTTATTCTTAAAATGTGTGACCCCTGGTTCTGGACTCCCCCAACATGGGGAACATTTTTCCTGCATCTAGCCTGTCCAAACCCTCAAGAATTTTACATGTTTCTACACGATCCCCTCTCATCCATCTGAATTCCAGTGAGAACAAGCCCAGTTGACCCATTCTTAAGGGGTTGGACAAGCTAGATGCAGGAAGATTGTTCCCGATGTTGGGGGAGTCCAGAACAAGGGGTCACAGTTTAAGGATAAGGGGGAATTCCTTTAGGACCGAGATGAGGAAAACATTCTTTACACAGAGAGTGGTGAATCTGTGGAATTGTCTGCCACAGAAGGTCGTTGAGGCCAGTTCATTGGCTATATTTAAGAGGGAGTTAGATGTGGCCCTTGTGGCTAAAGGGATCAGGGGGTATGGAGAGAAGGCAGGTACAGGATACTGAGTTGGATGATCAGCCACGATCATATTGATTGGCGGTGCAGGCTCGAAGGGCCGAATGGCCTACTCCTGCACCTATTTTTCTATATTTCTATGTTTCTATTCTTTCATCATATGTCAGTCCCGCCAGTCAGGGGAGAGGTACAGAACAGATCAGGGCTGGCATTTATGAAACGTCACCTATTCCTTCTCTCCGGAGATGCTGCCTGACCCGCTGAATTTCTCTGGCATTTTTGTCTATCTTCGATTTTTCCAGCATCTGCAGTTCTTTCTTGAACAAATCAGGGCTGTCACCCATTCCTTCTCTCCGGAGATGCTCCCTGACCCGCTGAGTTACTCCAGCACTTTGTGCCTTTCTTCGGTGTAAACCAGCATCTGCAGTTCCTTCCGACATCCTTTACAGCCCTAGAGTTTTTTTTTAAAATCCGATTTCTTTTCGGAAGTTTCCGAAAGAAACAAGCGATGAAATTCAAAACAATTTTCTTTTTATTTTTTTAGAAATATCGTGTGCCCAAATAATTTATTTTTCATGATGCATATTGCAAATGTCTCAAAGCTTTTCACCGCATGTAAAAATAGTCATTTTCGCACCAATCACCTCCCGCAGCAGAGGATTTCACACGTAGTGCCCTTCATCTGCTGTTTGGGGAGATAAGTTGGTCAAGACAGCAGAAGATCCAACTCACCCACCTCCCTTGCCCACGCCTCACCTTAAGTGATGTCAGTGGTTATTCCCTGTGGATCTGAGCAAGCAGACGGGGCCTTGTGTTCATAAGTCATCCACCCACACCAGCGCGGAACTATGGAGTGGCCTGCCTCACAGCGCCGGAGACCCAGGTTCCATCCCGACCACGGGCGCTGTCTGCGCGGAGTTTGCACGTTCCCCTCGTGACCTGCGTGCGTTTTCTCCGAGGTGCAGGAAAGATATCGTCAAGTTTGAAAAGGTACAGAAAAGATTTACGAAGATGTTGCCAGGACTAGAGGGTGTGAGCTGTAGGAAGAGGTTGAGTAGGCTGGGTCTCTATTCCTTGGAGCGCAGGAGGGTGAGGGGAGATCTTATAGAGGTGTACAAAATCATGAGAGGAATAGATCGGGTAGATGCACAGAGTCAGAGTCTCTTGCCCAGAGTAGAGGAATCGAGGACCAGAGGACATAGGTTCAAGGTGATGGGGAAAAGATTTAATAGGAATCTGAGGGCTAACTTTTTCACACAAAGGGTGGTGGGTGTATGGAACGAGCTGCCAGAGGAGGTAGTTGAGGCTGGGACTATCCCAACGTTTAAGAAACAGTTGGACAGATACATGGAATAGGACAGGTTTGGAGGGGTGGGACTAGTGTAGCTGGGACGTTGTTGGCCGGTGTGGGCAAGTTGGGCCGGAGGGCCTGTTTCTACGCTGTATTAACCTATGACACTCCACTCTCCTACAATCCAAAGACGTGCAGGTCTGCCGGTTAATTGGCTTGGAATAAGTAGTAAATTGTCCCTTAGTGTGTGTGTGTGTGTAGGATAGTGTTAGTGCGCGGGGATCGCTGGTCGGCGCGGACCCGGTGGGCCGAAGGGCCTGTTTCCCCGCTGAATCTCTAAAAGTAAACGACCACGTGAAAACGTACGGATACTCTGAAGTATGGGAGGTAAAAGTAAAGTCTACACCCCAGAGGTATGAACATGGACTTCTCCAATTTCAGGTAGTCCCTGCTTTCTCCCTCCTTCCCCTCCCCTTCCCAGCTCTCCCACAGCCCACTGTCCCCGCCTCTTCCTTTCTTCTTCGCCCCCTCACCCCCTCACCCCCCCGCATCAGTCTGAAGAAGGGCCTCGACCCGAAACGTCGCCTATTTCCTTACCTCCGTAGACGCTGCCTCACCCGCTGAGTTTCTCCAGCATTTTTGTCTCCCTTCTGAAGTAAAGGGAGGCCATTGCGAGCTTCTTGATGTCACCCAGGGGGGTTTGGTGCATTATCGCTGACATAGTCACTCCGCAGAGATGCATCTGGGCTCCTGCTGTTCAGAGTCGAGCAGCCGACTATTCAGCTCAAATTGGCATCGAATTGACACTTTCAGTCACAGAAATATAATGACGGTTGACGTTAGAGATGAAAAGTCATGCAGATGCATTTAAGAAGCGTTCGGTGTGGAGAGACCGAGGTCAAGGTACTGTTTATTTGCCGCCCACAGGAAGTCGGGTAAAAGACACTCGGCAGAATAACTTGATCTGGAATATTGAAACTGGAGGAAATTATACAGTCTGAAGAAGGGTCTCGACCTGAAACGTCAACCATTCCTTCTCTCCAGAGATGCTGCCTGTCCCGCTGAGTGACTCCAGCTTTTTGTGTCTATCTTCGGTCTAAGCCAGCATCTGCAGTTCCTTCCCTCTGTTTAGTTTAGTTTAGGGATGCTCGGCTCACCGAGTCCGCACCGACCAGGGAGCCCCGCACACGAACACGGTTCCTACACACACCGGGGCCAATTTTTACGTTTACACCAAGTCAAGTAACCCGTCTGAAGAAGGGTCTCGATCTGAAACGTCAGCCGCTCCTTCTCTCCAGAGATGCTGCCCTTCCCCGCTGGGTTACTCCGGCTTTTTGTGTCCATCCTCAATTTACCCGCAAACCTGCACGTCTTGCGGGTGGAAACCGGAGCACCCCGGAGAAAACCCACGCAGGTCCACGGGGAGAAGGCACGAACTCTGCGCAGACAGCGCCCACAGGCGGGATCGAAACCGGGTCTCTGGCGCTGTGAGGCAGCGACTCTACCGCTGCGCCACCGTGCTGCCCCTCATGGGCCTGTCCCACTTACGCCACTCTTTTGGCGACTTGCCGGCACCCGTCGCAGGTCGCCGAAAATGTTCAACATGTTGAAAATCCAGCGGCGACCAGAAAGACGCTACGATTCTTTGGGCGACTGAGGAGACGACTCACGACCGTACAGGTGACATGTCGCGGGGTGAAGCCTGTCTGGTCGTGAGCAGTCGCCCAAAGAGTCGTAACTTGTTCTGGTCGCCGCTGGATTTTCAACACGTTGAGCATTCTCGCCGACCTGCAACGACCTATGACGGGCGCCGAAAAAGTCGCGTAAGTGGGACAGGCCCGTAATAATAATGCTCAGTGAAAAGAGAGAAAGAAACCATTAAAGGGCCCGTCCCACTTGGGCGATACTTGCGCGTCACGCAGATGGTGCGCGGAGATTTTGTACGTCCCAAAATCCTGGCTGCCCGCGTCACCACGCAGCGTGCGCGCGTCACTGTCTGCGTCCCCACGCAGCGTGCGCGCGTCGTGACACGTAAATGATGTCGGGTAAATGACCTGCAAATGACGCCCAAGTGGGACAGGCCCTGAAGTCCCGAGATTGTTGATGAAGTTAAATTGATCAGAAAAGGCCTCTCTTTTCAAACTAGTCGTTGAACTATTTGCTGTAAATTAATTGCTGGAGGTTGGAGGAGGTTGACTAATGGCTGTATGTTGATGGGTAATTGACAGCAAAGTCTTTAAACAATGTCTAAATTTTATTGCGTACCAATCAATGGGCACTTGCCGGCTTATCTTTTATCAATGTGTTGTAGATCCCTCGGTAAACAATTGATGAAGTTTAAATCCAATTTTGCTTATCTCGGCGACTTTATCATCGGCTAATGGACGGGTCGCAGTGAGTTACAAGATACTCGTTCAATCTGGTGACATTCTCAAGTACGGAGTTTCACTGATGTCAGCAGAATTACGACACGAAACGGCTTGCCTTGCACGCAGCCCAGGACGTTTCTAACTCCTTGCAACATTGAACAACATTGGGGGGGGGGGGGGAATAAAAAACGTCCTCAAATTGTTAAGACGCAAAATGCCGGAGTAACTCAGCGGGGCCAGGCAGCATCCCTGGAGGGAAGGAATGAATGGGTGGCGTTTCGGGTCGAGACCCATTTTCAGACCTTCTCTCCAGAGACGCTGCCTGTCCCGCTGCGTTACTCCGGCGTTTTTTTTAAATTTGTATATATTTTTATTGGAAGCAAACACATATTATGGTGAAAACATTTAATGAGCATCAATCACACATTATCAATATTATCAATGGAGGATCCATTCTGTTTCTAATAATTTTTTTTTATATAGATAGAAAGTAAAAAAGCGAGAGGGAGAAAAAAAAATCATTAATGTCAAGATAGATAGAAAGAAGAATGGAATGATTTACTAATAATACATCATTGGAGATAGGTTTGAAGAGAATAAAGTGTAACTTTTCATCTGATCCTGAGTCCGGGTTTCAGTTAGGTTCCCGTGCCGAACCAATCTACCCTTTCAAATAATCGATGAATGGAGACCATATTCCAACAAAGAGTTCTTTGTTTGTCCATTAAGACAAATCTCATTCTTTGCAGGTGTAGGGTCTCCGACAATTCCATAACCCACATTTTAATTGCGGGGGTAATAGGACCTTTCCAAATTTTTAATAATAATTTCTTCCCAGTTATTATACTGCAGTCAATAACGTTTCTCTCGCTTGTTGTAAGTGTTAGACTTTGTTCCGATATTCCAAGTATTATTAGTTTTGAGTCGGGATCCAGTTCAGTATTAACAACTACAGAAATTATTCTAAAAATATCAGTCCAGAAATGTTTGATTTTTATACAATTTTGCAAAAGTATGTGGTGTTAGCCTCTAGATGCGGACATTTATCGCAGATAGGAGAGATACGTGGGAAAAATCTATTTAGTTTTGTGTCAACCTTTGGTGGAAACCGGCAGTTCCTTCCAACGCATTCCTTAAAATTGGTAACAGACTGTTATGGAGGCCAAGCCAATGGATTATTTTAAGGATGATTTTTGATCAGAGTCTGAACAAGGGTCTCGACCCGAAACATCGCCTACTCCCTTTCTCCATGCATGCTGCCTCTCCCGCTGAGTTTCTCCAGCATTTTTTGTCTACTTTCTATTTTTCCAGCATCTGCAGTTCCTTCTTAAACACTTGATTAGTCCGGGTGTCGGGGGTTTACGGGGAGAAGGCGGGAGAATGGGGCTGAGAGGGAAAGGTAGATCAGCCATGATTGAATGGCGGAGTGGACTTGATGGGCCGAATGGCCCTAATTCTGTTCCTAGAACTTGTGAACTCAGCCATCAGCAAAGCCATGGAGCAAAAAAAAAATCAACATCACAAAGCAAGCGAGAATAAAGCAATGCTCCCAAAGTGGAGATGGAGGGAAAGTCACCAGCAATTTGCCAGAGACCGGTCACACTGCAGCCAGGGCCAGGAAACCACACCGAGCCTTCCCACCGCTTCCTCCGGGGATGAAGCAAGTTTGGAGTGCGGGAGGAAACCGGAGCACCTGGAGAAAACCCACGCAGGTCACGCAGGGGAGGACGTACAAACTCCGTACGGACAGCACCCGTAGTCGGGATCGAACCCGGGTCTCTGGCGCTGTGAGGCAGCGACTCTACCGCTGCGCCCCCGTGCCACTACATCAATATTCTTAATGTTAAAGCTTACATGGCATTCAAATTTTTATTTCAAAATATCATAGAGACACAGAAACATAGAATAATAGGGGCCGGAGTAGGCCATTCGCCCCTTCAGGCCAGCAACGCCATTCAATATGATCATGGCTGATGATCTAAAATCTGTACCCTGTTCCTGCTTTTTGCCCATATCCCTTGAATCCTCTAGCTCTATCTAACTCTTGAAAACATCCGGTGAATTGGCCTCCACTGCCTTTCGTGGCAGAGAATTCCACAGATTCACAACTCTCTGGAGAAGATGTTTTTTCCTCATCTCAGTCCTAAATGGCCTGCCCCTTATTCTTAAACTGTGTGGCCCCTGGTTCTGGACTCCCCCAACATCGGGAGCATTTTTTCTGCATCTAGCCAGTCCAATCCTTTGGGAATTGGATGTGTTTCGATAAGCTCCCCTCTCATCCTAAATTCCAGTGAATACAAGCACAGTCGACGCCATCCCGGGAATTAACCCGGTGAACCTACGCTGCACTCCTTCAATAGCAATAATGTCCTTCCTCACATTAGGAGACCAAAATTGCACTCCAGGTGTGGTCTCACCAGGGCCCTGCACAACTGCAGTAGAACCTCCTTGCCCCTAAACTCAAATCCTCTCGCAATGAAGGCCAACGTGCCATTCGCTTTCTTCACTGCCTGCTGCACCTGCATGCTTACTTTCAGTAACTGATGTACAAGGACCCCCAGGTCTCATTGCATCTCCCCTTTTCCTTAATCAGACGCCCTTCAGATAATAATCTGCCTTCCTGTTCTTGCCACCAATCTGGATAACCTCATATTTATCCACACTTTACTGCATCTGCATTTGCAGTATAATGCAGAAGAAACTTCTCTTGCATGCACTTTAATATGTCTGATGATTCATGTTCATAAGTGATAGGAGCAGAATTAGGCCATTCGGCCCATCAAGTCAACCCTGCCATTCTATCATGACTGATCTATCTCTCCCTCCAAACCCCATTCTCCTGCCTTTTTCCCCATAACCCGTACTAATCAGGAATCTATCTATCTCTGCCTTAAAAATATCCATCGACCGCCTCCACAGCCTTCAGATTCACTGCCCTCTGACTAGCAAGCAGTGACTAGTGGGGTACCGCAAGGCTCGGTGCTGGGACCGCAGCTATTTACAATATTTATCAATGATTTAGATGAAGGGATTCAAAGTAACATTAGCAAATTTGCAGATGACACAAAGCTGGGTGGCAGTGTGAACTGTGAGGAGGATGCTATGAGAATGCAGGATGACTTGGACAGGTTGGCTGAGTGGGCAGATGCATGGCAGATGCAGTTTATTGTGGATAAATGTGAGTTTTTCCACTTTGGTAGCAAAAACAGGAAGGCAGATTATTATCTAAAAGGTGTCAGCTTGGGAAAAGGGGAAGTACAACGGGATCTGGGGGTCCTTGTTCATCAGTCTATGAAAGTAAGCATGCAGGTACAGCAGGCAGTGAAGAAAGCGAATGGCATGTTGGCCTTCATAACAAGAGGAGTTGAGTATAGGAGCAAAGAGGTCCTTCTGCAGTTGTACAGGGCCATAGTGAGACCACACCTGGAGTATTGTGTGCAGTTTTGGTCCCCTAATTTGAGGAAGGACATTCTTGCTATTGAGGGAGTGCAGCGTAGGTTCACAAGTTTAATTCCCAGGATGGCGGGACTGTCATATGCTGAGAGAATGGAGCGGCTGGGCTTGTACACTCTGGAGTTTAGAAGGATGAGAGGGGATCTTATTGAGACATATCAGATTATTAAGGGTTTGGACACGCTAGAGGCAGGAAACATGTTCCCGATGTTGGGGGAGTCCAGAACCAGGGGCCACAGTTTAAGAATAACGGGTAAGCCAATTAGAACGGAGACGGGGAAACACCTTTTCACACCGAGAGTTGTGAGTCTGTGGAATTCTCTGCCTCAGAGGGCGGTGGAGGCAGGTTCTCTGGATACTTTCAAGAGAGAGCTAGATAGGGCTCTTAAAAATAGTGGAGTCAGGGGATATGGGGAGAAGGCAGGCACGGGGTACTGATTGGGGATGATCAGCCATGATCACACTGAATGGCGGTGCTGGCTCGAAGGGCCGAATGGCCTACTCCTGCACCTATTGTCTATTGTCTATTGTCTATTGACTGAAGAAATTTCTCCTCCTCTCCTTCCGAAAGGTACGTACTTTAATTCCGAGGCCTTGCCCCCTGGTCCTGGACTCTCCCACGAGTGGAAACATCCTCTCCTCATCCACTCTATCCAGGCCTTTCAATAACTGAAAGAAACTTCAGTTGCCGTTTATTGTATTTCAACTTGTCTGATGATTAGTGATGTTAATGCTGTAGAATGGTGCGAGAGAGCTGAGTTTAAAATGATGAGATTATCAAAACAGTTCTTGTTAATTAATGTATCACTGATTATACCAATTTAGAATCTGTTGCTCTGGCGGGCTGAGTCATGGTTACATGCTATCTTCTCATCTCCCCCTTCAGACCCAACGCTGAACACACTGTAAATTCTTGGCCGGCAGAAGAGGCAAGGAAGTTGAGTCGCTGTTCCATACGTTTCCCACCCAAATTAGGGCTGGCGGTAGAGTTGCTGCCTCACAGCGCCTGAGACCCGGGTTCGATCCCGACTACGTGCGCTGTCTGTACGGAGTTTGCACGTCCTCCCCGTGACCCGCGTGCGGTTTTCTCCGAGATCTTCGGTTTCCTCCCGCGCTCCAAAGACGAACAGGTTTGTCGGCTGAGTGGCTTGTTACAAGTGTAAATTGACCCCTAGTGCGTGTAGGACAATGTTAGTGTGCGGAGATCGCTGGTCGGTGCGGACCCAGCTATCCCCCCACACTAACACTATCCTACACACACTGGGGACAATTTACATTTATAACAAGCCAATAAACCTGCAAACCTGCACGTATTTGGAGTGTGGCAGGAAACTGAAGATCCCGGAGAAAACCCACGCGGGTCACGGGGAGAACGTGCAAACTCCGTACAGACAGCGCCCGTAGTCGGGATCGAACCCGGGTCTCAGGCGCTGTGAGGCAGCAACTCTACCGTTGCGCCCCCTCTACCATTGCAAAGACCTACAACCCTAAATTGGAGAAAAATTAATTCCAAATGATTTGATGCCATTTAATATTTCACTGTCTGCAGTAAGCCCTGTCTAAGCCTCTGGCTTAATGTAAAAGCTACCAACAAAGAAACTAAATTTAGAAAAGGAGTTCCCCTTCTGTTCAAATACACAAAAGTATTGGTTAATGAAGCTCAGATTCTGCAGCCGGTTCATTGAAGTACGGACTCTCTAGACTTAAGCGATACAGCGTGGAAACAGGTCCGTCGGCCAACCGAGTCCACGTCGACCAGCGATCACCCCGTACATTAACACTAGCAAGAATGTCCTTCCTCAAATTTTGGTCCCCTAATTTGAGGAAGGACATTCTTGCTATTGAGGGAGTGCAGCGTAGGTTCACCAGGTTAATTCCCGGGATGGCGGGAATGTCATATTCTGAGAGAATGGAGCGGCTGGGCTTGTACACTCTGGAATTTAGTAGGATGAGAGGGGATCTTATATAAGATTATTAAGGGTTTGGACACGCTACAGGCAGGAAACATGTTCCCGATGTTGGGGGAGTCCAGAACCAGGGGCCACAGTTTAAGAATAAGGGGTAAGCCATTTAGAACGGAGACGAGGAAACACTTTTTTTCACAGAGAGTTGTGAGTCTGTGGAATTCTCTGCCTCAGAGGGCGGTGGAGGCCGGTTCTCTGGATGCTTTCAAGAGAGAGCTAGATAGGGGTCTTAAAGATAGCGGAGTCAGGGGATATGGGGAGAAGGCAGGAACGGGGTACTGATTGGGGATGATCAGCCGTCAGACATTGAATGGCGGTGCTGACTCGAAGGGCCGAATGGCCAACTCCTGCACCTGTTGTCTATTGTTAAAAAAGAATCAGAGGAACTTGGAGGTTTTGAGGAAGAGACAACAGAGTGGAATTAATTCTTTATAAGACCATCATGCCTCGGAGCAAAGGGCAGAGAGATCGCCTGGAAGTTCTATAAATCTTACGTATATGTTCTCCCTATGCCTCAATCAATACAATTAATTATCAAATGAACTGGCACAAAGTGGGCCTGTCCCACTTGGCGATTTTTTTAGGCGACTGCCGGCGCCCGTCACAGTCGTAGCAGGTCGCCGAAAAACCGGCGACAACCTACGTCATCCTGGCGACGACCTACGACACCACCTGCGTCAGGAGAAGTCACGCCACGCTAATTGGCGTCAAACCCGCTGTCGGGAAAAAATGTTTCATCATTGCTGTAAAGTTAGCGGCGACCAGAAAGACGCTACGACTTTTTGCGCGACTGAGGAGCCCACTCCCGGCGGCCACCGGCGAACACGCGGCGACTGGCCAGTCGCCTGCAGTTGCCTAAAACATCGCCTAAGTGGGACAGGCCCATAAAAAGACAGGCAGAAATCTCTTCATTCTGGTAAATGACTTGACAGGTACACAAAAGTACCGCCAAGGATTAAAGTGACTGAGCAAAGAGAATGATATAATGTTGAATGTGGACCTAATGCATTCCAAATCCCTGAGATAATGTTCCAGAGAAGCTGTGTATTAAAGAGGAAAGAACAGGTTAACTAATTTTATCACAGAGGGTAGACAAACATGCTGGAGAAACTCAGCGGGCGAGGCAGCATCGGTGGAGAGAAGGAACAGGTGACGTTTCGGGTCGAGACCCTTCTTCAGACTGATGTGGAGGTGGGGGGAGGCGGGAAGAAGAAAGGAAGAGGCGGAGACAGTGGGCTGTGGGAGAGCTGGGAAGGGGAGGGGAAAGAGGGAGAAAGCAGGGATTACCTGAAATTGGAGAAGTCAATGTTCATACCGCTGGGGTGTAAACTGGGAGGTGCTGCTCCTCCAATTTGTGGTGGGACTCACTCTGGCCATGGAGGAGGCCCGGGACAGAAAGGTCAGATTGGGAATGGGAGGGTGGAGTTGAAGTGCTGAGCCACCGGGAGATCAGGTTGGTTATTGCGAACCGAGCGGAGGTGTTGGGCGAAGCGATCGCCAAGCCTGCCCTTGGTCTCACCGATGTAGAGCAGCTGACACCTGGAGCAGCGGATGCAGTCTGAAGAGTTCACTAAAGTGACAGTGCTCCAGGTCTTTCCATTTTAGTTCTAGTGTTTAGAGATGCAGCTCGGTAATAGGGCCTCTCAGCCCACGCCGACCAGCGACCACCTGTACACGCTAGCCTTCAGCGTAGGATGGTACCGCAGATACCCTGTGATCAATCCTTGTGATCGAGGCAGTGCGGCGTAGGTCCACGAGATCGATCCCTGGGATGGCGGGACTGTCATATGAGGAAAGATTGAAAAGACTAGGCTTGTATTCACTGGAGTTTGGAACGATGAGCGGGCATCTTATCGAAACATATAAAATTATAAAAGGACTGGACAAGCTACATGCAGGAAAAATGTTCCCAATGTTGGGCGAGTCCAGAACCAGGGGCCACACAGTCTTAGAATAAAGGGGAGGCCATTTAAGACTGAGGTGAGAAAAAACCTTTTCACCCAGAGAGTTGTGAATTTGTGGAATTCCCTGCCACAGAGGGCAGTGGAGGCCAAATCACTGGATGGATTTAAGAGAGAGTTGGATAGAGCTCTAGGGGCTGGTGGAGTCAAGGGATATGGGGAGAAGGCAGGCACGGGTTATTGATTGGGGACGATCAGCCATGATCACAATGAATGGCGGTGCTGGCTCGAAAGGGCCGAATGGCCTCCTCCTGCACCTATTTTCTATGTTTCTATGTTTCCAGATGCTGGGTTACACTGAAGATGGACACAAAATGCCAGAGTAACTCAGAGGGACTGACTGCATTCTGAGGAAGGGTCTCGACCTGCAACGTCGCCCATTCCTTCTCTCCAGAGATGCTGCCGGTCCCTCTGAGTTACTCCGGCATTTCGTGTCACATTAGTTCAATCCGACACGCTAATGTACAACCTGCAATCAATCTCCAATCCTGCACCGTCTTCGGAGTGTGGGGGGAAACCGGTGCACCCGGAGGAAACCCACGAGGTCACAGGGAGAGCCTGTTTCCACACTGTATCTCTGACACTATATAAAAAAACTCAAAAAGTAAACATTTGACCTTACGATCACGGGAAGATTATTGATAAGGAATATTTGGGATGAGGACCGGACCCTTGCATCATGCATTTTTCCCGGAAAACCTCAAGGAAATGCGTGCTGTAGTCGAATAAAAAAGAAAACTTTATTTTTGAAAACACCTGTTGGCAGAAGTCCGCACACACGCTGAAAGTGCTGACTGTTTTCAGGAATAACGTTCTTTCTCACAGAGAGCTGCAAATAGTTCCACGCATCTGTTTCGAGCCACGGGGAGCATATCGGCAGAGGAGGTTTGCAACGTGGTGAGAAGCTTGCTGAGACTGCTGGCTGACAAGGAGCAGCATGAAAGATTCAGCGACATTGCTGGCTTGTGTTCACTCAGCAGGGGCTTGGGACATTGGTCTGGTCTGGTCCTGTATGGTCTGGTCTGGTCTGGCCTGGTCTAGTGTGGTCTAGTGTGGTCTAGTGTGGTCTAGTGTGGTCTAGTGTGGTCTAGTCTGGTCTAGTGTGGTCTAGTCTGGTCTAGTGTGGTCTAGTCTGGTCTAGTGTGGTCTAGTGTGGTCTAGTGTGGTCTAGTGTGGTCTAGTCTGGTCTAGTCTGGTCTAGTGTGGTCTAGTGTGGTCTAGTCTGGTCTAGTGTGGTTTGGTGTGGTCTAGTGTGGTCTAGTCTGGTCTAGTGTGGTCTAGTCTGGTCTGGTGTGGTCTAGTGTGGTCTAGTCTGGTTTGGTCTGCTCTGGTTTGGTCTGGTCTGGTTTGGTCTGGTCTAGTGTGGTCTGGTCTAGTGTGGTCTGGTCTAGTGTGGTCTGGTCTAGTGTGGTCTAGTGTGGTCTGGTCTGGTTTGGTCTGGTCTAGTGTGGTCTGGTCTGGTTTGGTCTGGTCTAGTGTGGTCTAATGTGGTCTGGTCTAGTGTGGTCTGGTCTAGTGTGGTCTGGTCTAGTGTGGTCTGGTCCGGTTTGGTCTGGTCTAGTGTGGTCTGGTCTAGTGTGGTCTGGTCCGGTTTGGTCTGGTCGGCTCTGGTCTGGTATGGTGTGGTGTGGTCTGGGGTGGTGTGGTCTAGTCTTGGGTGGTCTGGTATGGTCTGGTCTGGTTTGGTCTGGTGTAGCCTGGTCAGCTCAGCTCAGTTTAGCTCCGTTTAGCTTAGTCTAGCTTTGGCTTGGCTTGGCTTGGTTTCGTTTAGCTATAGTTTAGTTTAATTTATTGTTGTCGTGTGTAGCGAGATACCGTGAAAAGCTTTTGTTTACATGCTATCAAATCAAAGAAGAGGGCGTCACGGTGGCGCAGCGGTAGAGTTGCTGCCTCACAGCGCCAGAGACCCGGGTTCGATCCTGACCAAGGGTGCGTGTTTGCACGGAGTTTGAAGGTGGGGGAAGGTACAAACTCCGCGCAGACTGCACCCGTAGTCAGGATCGAACCCGGGTCTCTGGCGCAGTGAGGACAGCATCCCCACCGCTGCGCCCTTCAAAAAAAAAACCGAACCGAATGGATGAATCAAATAGTGCAGGAAGGAACTGCAGATGCTGGTTTGATAGACGCAACAGGATGAAGTAACTCTGCGGGTCAGGCAGTGTCTCTGGGGGGAAAGGAATAGGTGGCATTACGGGGCGGGTCCCTACTTCAGACTGATGTTAAGCGAGAACTCCCTTTGCGAAATCCACGCTGCCTATTCATTACTGTTTTGTGAGGATCTTCCATTCCCCAGCACGGATGTAAAGCCCGTCGGTCTATAATTCCCAGGGCATTTTCTTCAATGTAGTTATTACATTAGCTAATTGCCAGCCGCTGGCAATCAGCTTTTACGCTAATGAATTATTAAGTAGGTGTCGTTTTTCTACCGCTCTGTCTCTTCCCCAGATTACGTTTGGAAATCTGTGAATGGAACCCATCCGGACCGTGGGAATTTTTGAGTTTGGTCAGGTCACTTAACATAAAACCCTGTTCCTATTTTATATTGAAGTTCCACATCCCGCCAACTAATATCAAATCCACCTGAACTACCCTCTTTATTAAACACCAGAGGGAGGAAATGATACGTTTCTGGCACATTCCTTTTATTACCTGAGCGTTTCTCAATCGCCCCATTCCCAAATCAACCTCAGTTTTTTTTGTATAAAAGCCCTCGTCCCGCGGTACGAGTTCGTTCCAAGAGCTCTCCCGAGTTTGCCCAGATTCGAACTCGGAGATTTACGGTAATGGCCGCTCGTCGGTACTCGGGGCTCTCGTGGACATTTTTCAACAGGTTGAACATTTCCGGCGACCCGCGTTGACCTATGACAGGCGCCGGCAGTCGCCAAAAAAGTCGCGTAAGTGGGACAGGCCCTTAACGGCACTTGTCAAGTAGCGACAATATGATTGGTGTGGTAGTAGTTGGAGGTTATAGTAATAAAGCACTGCATTGGTTAGTAAGTAAAGTAACCAATCAACAGATAATAAAACAGGAACATATTTTAACATTAAATATTTCATCATGTTGAAAAATCTTCACGAGTCTTCCCGTGCTTACCTGCCGTTAGCGAGTCTTCCCGGGTACCTGCCCTTAGCGTTACGAGCCGCTAAGAGACGTCCCCGAGCTCCGACGTACCCGCTACGTTCATTCTCCGTGCTTACCACGAGTTTGATCATTTTTAAACTCGGGAGAGCTCTTGGAATGAACTCGCACCGTGGGACAGGGCATTTAATGTTAAAATATGTTCCTGTTTTATTATCTGTTGATTGGTTACTTTACTTACTAACCAATGCAGTGCTTTATTATTATAACCTCCAACTACTACCACACCAAGCATATTATCGCAACTTGACAAGTGCTGTTAATGGGCCTGTCCCACTTACGCGACTTTTTCAGCGACTGCCGGCACCCGTCGTAGGTCGTTACGGGTCGCCGGAAATGTTCAACATGTTGAAAATCCAGCGGCGACCAGAACAAGGCACGACTCTTTGGGCGACTGCTCACGACCAGACAGGCCTCACCCCGCGACATGTCGCCAGGGTGTCGCCTGTACGGTCGTGAGTCGTCTCCTCAGCCGCCCAAAGAGTGGTAGCGTCTTTCTGGTCGCCGCTGGGTTTTCGACATGTTGAACATTTTCGGCGACCTGCAACGACATGACGGGTGCCGGCAGTCACCGAAAACGTTGCGTAAGTGGGACAGGCCCTGTAGTCGGTACTGCCGCGTAGTAGGATTAGCATGCTGCTGTGTGTTGCATACCGTGCTCAATATACCAGATCTGTGAGGATGTGTGATTTACTCAACAATAGCTCCTTTCATAATACTCTTTGTTCACCTCGTTTTATTCTGATATTTCTATGCGGACGCCTTTATAGACAATAGACAATGGGTGCAGGAGGAGGCCATTCGGCCCTTTGAGCCAGCACCGCCATTCAATGTGATCATGGCTGATTTTATACGGTACTACCCAGCTTTACACTAGCAAGGTCAGAGCCAGATGAGATTGGGCAGCAGTTTGAATGTTCCTGTTTGCCTGATCTTCACTATGTGTGTTGCTTTGGATCATTAATAAACAATAGACAATAGGTGCAGGAGGAGGCCATTCGGCCCTTCGAGCCAGCACCGCCATTCAATGTGATCATGGCTGATCATCCCCAATCAGTACCCCGTTCCTGCCTTCTCCCCATATCCCCTGACTCCGCTATCTTTAAGAGCCCTATCTAGCTCTCTCTTGAAAGCATCCAGAGAACCTGCCTCCACCGCCCTCTGAGGCAGAGAATTCCACAGACTCACCACTCTCTGTGAGAAAAAGTGTGATATCCTCTGACTCCGTTATCTTTACGTGTGAGGAGTGCTCCTTAATCTGCACTCCTCTGATACCAATGGATAATAATCAATATTTATTTTCTGAACGATATTTCTTCCTCAAGTCTTTGTTCATTATGGGGGGGGAGGGGGTCTCGTATGTTTGTCACTTTAATATGGAGCAGTAAGGCACAAGAACAGGCCATTCAATCCAATAGAAGTATATATACATGTACACACACACCCGCACGCACGCACGCACACACTGACCCACACACACACACACACACACACCTGTCTGAAAAAGGGTCTCGACCCGAAATGTCACCCATTCCTTCTCTCCACAGATGCTGCCTGACCCGCTGTTACTCCAGCATCTATCTTCGGATTAAACCATAAATACATATATGTACACACACACACACACACACACACACACACATATATACATATATATATACACACACAAACACATATATACACATACACACACACATATACACACAGATATATATATATACACACACACCCACACACTCACACATATACATACAGACACATATTTCCACATACACACACGCACATACACACACTCATACACACGCGCACACACACGTTTACACACACACATGTATACATACGTGTATACACACAAATACATATACACATACATACACACGCACATACACACGCACACATATACGCACATATATATACATACATATTTGTATATACATGCATATGTATACACGCACACACACGCACATATACACACACGCATATACCCACACTGAAATACGCACATGCATGCATACATACATATATATGTACCTACACACATATATATCCTGATCCATATACAAAAAAACAAACAGACAAGGCTCACAACCCTTCTTCAGTCCGATTGGAAGAGGTAAACCTCCTTGATGAGGGGTGGTTTGTTTCTAAGTCAATGTCTGGCCACTGAGAACGATCACTGATGTAGGGGTCTCTGGCAATTACAAGAAAGTTGAGCCAGTTTTAATAGGTTTCAGCGAAGAACCTTGGATCCTGGAAAATGAAGCTGCATAGACGGGTCCACACAATGAAGCTAGCTGAAAGGTCACGTTAGAAGAAGCTGTAATCAAATTAGGGAAGTGTTTAGATTGCAAGGTATATAGTTAGCTGGAGATTACCGTCGGGTGTTTTGTAAACCGTGCTAGGTGCAATAAAGATGATCGTAAAACAGGAGGAGTCACTTTATGACTTCCATTTACTGCGCAAATGGAGCAAAAACAAATCTTTTGGCAAAAAAATAAGTGCGTCTGTCAGACAGCTGGAGGCAACTCCAACAGAGATAAGACAAGACTTTGGAGATGCAGCGGGGAAACAGGCCCTTCGGCCCACCTAGTCCGTGCTGACCAGCGATCACCCCGCACACTAACACTATCCAACGCTCTGGGGACAATTTACAATTTTACCCAAGTTAATTAACCTTCAGACCTGCACATTTTCGGAGCATGGGGGGGGGAATCCGGAGCACCTGGAAAAAGCCCACTCGGTCACAGGGAGAACATGCAAACTCTGAGATGAGGATCAAACTGTTTTTTATGGCGTCATCTTGCCACCCGCTGTGACTGTCTAACGCGTTCAGATCTGTGTCCCCTCACCCCCCCCCCCGCCACCCCGCCTCCCCCCCCCGCCCCCCCCCCCCCACCTCTGTGATCAATAATATGAAGCAGGGAAATCAACAAACTGAGGAGGAATTTCTTTAGTCAGAGGGTGGTGAATCTGTGGGAGATGGCCACGGACGGCTGCGGAGGTGAAGTCAATGGGTATTTTTAAGGTGGAGGTTGATGGGCTCTTGATTAGGAGGTGCATCAGATGTCATGCGGAGAAGGCAGGAGAAGGAGGCTGAGAGCGAAAGTTAGATCAGCCGTGATTGAATGGCAGAGTAGACTCGATGGGCTGAATGGCCTACCTCTCTCATGACGTTTGGTCTAATATTCTTAAAGGGTTGGACAGGCTAGATGCAGGGAAAATGTTCCCGATGTCGGGGGTCCAGAGCCAGGGGGTCACAGTTTAAGACTAAGGGTTAGTACATTTAGGACTGAGATGAGGTAAAACCTTGTCACCCAGAGAGACAATACACAATAGGAGCAGGAGTAGGCCATTCGGCCCTTCGAGTCAACACCGCCATTCAATGTGATCATGGCTGATCATCCCCAATCAGTACCCCGTTCCTGCCTTCTCCCCATATCCCCTGACTCCGCTATCTTTAAGAGCCCTATCTAGCTCTCTCTTGAAAGTATCCAGAGAACCGCCCTCCGACGCCCTGGAATTGTGAATATGGGTGACGTTTCAGGTCTGAACAATGACCTCGACCCGAAACGTCACCCATTCCTTCTCTCCAGAGATGCTGCCTGTCCCGCTGAGTTACTCCAGCATTTTGTGTCTGTCTTTGTAGCTCTACTCAATAACCAAAAATCTGCAGCCTGCTTTTGCTCTGGTATTATATTTAATTCACATGTTTAATCGATAATGTTTTATTATTAAAGATTTAATGTGTTATGTTTTATTCTTAATTGTTTACTGTATGTTGTATTGTTACTTGCGCATGGAGCACCAAGGCAAATTCCTTGTATGTGTACATACTTGGCCAATAAACAAATGTATTCAATTAATTCTGGCTGGTAAAATACTACACATACACACACACACACGCACACACACACACACGCATGCACGCACACACGCACGCACGCACACACACACACACACACGCACGCACACTAACACACACACGCACGCACACGCACGCTAACACACACACGCACGCACACACACAAACACACGCACGCACACACGCACGCACACACGCACGCACGCACGCACGCACACACACGCACGCACACACACACACACACACACACGCACGCACGCACCGAACACACACACGCACGCTAACACACACACGCACGCACACACACACACGCACAAACACACACACACGCACACACACAAACACGCACACACACACACACACGTGCACGCACGCACGCACACACTCACACATGCACGCACACACGCACGCACACAAAGGCACACGCACACAAAGACACACGCACACACACAAATGCACGCACACACTCACACACACATGCACGCACACACGCACGCACACAAAGGCACACGCACACACACAAATGCACGCACGCACACACACACACACATACACACACACGCACGCACACGCACACTCACACACACATATACACACACACACACACACACATATACACACACACATACACACATATACACACACACGCGTGCACACACACACGCGTACACACACATCCGTACACTTAAAAAACAAACAGTAATAGTGCAAAAAGATGAAAACCAAATGCATGTGCAGTTCCTTCCTGTACATGTGTGTGTGTATGTATGAGTGTGTATATGTGACATCATGTTGGGCACGGCTAGTGGGCCAGGGGGCCTGCTCTTGTGCTCTGCTGTGTCATATTCTATCTCTGCACGCCCCTGACCCCATCCTCGTTTTAAACAGGCAATCCCGCCAGGAATTGCCCCCTTCCAATCATCGCCTTTTGTCTCGCCGAATAGCGTTGGAAAAGGAAACACGCGTCAGTTTGAGAAGAGCGGCCCCTGTGATCACACGATGTGTGATTGTCTCACACCTCACCTCCATTTCACTAATCATCACCGATTGCACTGATCCCATGGCTAACCCGATGCTGCGCCAGGTATTTTGGCAGCTTTTAGCTTGCCTGATTGCAAATAGCATTTAAATTAACATTACTTTTGCTTTTCGTTCTCCTCAATTAAAGAACATGAAGGGGGGAATTGCCAAAGTCCGCCTCTGCATCCCGATTCACCTGCGTTTTAAGGGCCGTGAATCGGATCTGAGGGGTAACTTCTCCACACAAAGGGCAGTGGGTGTATGGAACGAGCTGCCAGAGGAGGTCGCTGAGGCCGGGTCTATCCCAACGTTTAACAAACAGTGAGACAGGTACATGGATGGGACAGGTTTGGAGGGATATGGACCAGACGCAGGCAGGTGGGACTAGTGTAGCTGGGACATTGTTGGCCGGTGTGGGCAGGTTGGGCCAAAGGGCCTGTTTCCACACTGTATCACTCTGTGACTCTATTCTGGACATACTCTCATCTCACTCCCAGCATCGGGAACAAGGTATAGGAATCTGAAAACTGTGACCGTCAGGTTCACGATTCAGGGGCAGTTTCTTCCCCACCATTAACAGGCAACTGAACCATCCGACCACAACCAGAGGGCAGCGCTGAACTACTATCTACCTCACTTGTGACCCTCGGACTATCCTAAAATGGACTTTTCTGGTTTTACCTTGCACTGAACCTTATCATGAATCTGTAAACTCTGCGCGACCCGATTGTAAGCGTGTATTGTCTTTCCGCTGACTGGATAGCACGCAACAGAAGCTTTTCACTGTACCTCGGTACACGTGGCAATAAACTAGACTGTAAACAGTAAGAACGGTGGAGAAAACCCACGGCGGGCCACGGGGAGAACGTACAAACTCCGTACAGGCGAGCAACCGCGGTCAGGATCGAACCCGGGTCTCTGGCGCCGTGAGGTGGCAACTCTACCGCTGCGCCACCTTGCACGGCTTTTTATGTTTGTTTCTCCGCAGCTAACTTGGGCGAAACCTACAACCTCAGCGTAAAAAAATCCCACGCCATCTCTTGGTTCTTTCAGATCAGCTCGTTCCCCGGCACTGCCAACTCAGCAATCAGGCGAACATAAATTAAACATTTAACCCGCTGATTGAAGGGGAGCGCCAGCCGACATTAACACTACAAATGGGAATAGAGCTTTGATGCAGCCAGCTACAGCTCATGAAAAGTACAGTACAGTCTGACATTAATATTTACAGGGTGTAGGAAGGAACTGCAGATTCATGTTCTATTAGTGATAGGAGCAGAATTAGGCCATTCGGCCCATCACGTCTGCTCCGCCAGTCAATCATGGCTGATCTATCTCTTCTTCCTCCTTACCCCTATTGCGAGCTTGTACACTCTGGAGTTTACAAGGTTTACGTAGGTTCACAAGGTTAATTCCCGGGATGGCGGGCCTGTCATATGCTGAGAGAATGGAGCAGCTGGGCTTGTACACTCTGGAGTTTAGAAGGAAGAGAGGGGATCTCATTGAAACATATACGATTGTAAGGGTTTGGACACGCTAGAGGCAGGAAACATGTTCCCGGTGTTGGGGGAGTCCAGAACCAGGGGCCACAGTTTAAGAATAAGGAGTAAGCCATTTAGAACGGAGACGAGGAAACACTTTTTCTCACAGAGAGTGGTGAGTCTGTGGAATTCTCTGCCTCAGAGGGCGGTGGAGGCCGGTTCTCTGGATGCTTTCAAGAGAGAGCTAGATAGGGCTCTTAAAGATAGTGGTCAGGGGATTATGGGGAGGAGGCAGGAACGGGGTACTGATTGGGGGTGATCAGCCGTGATCACATTGAATGGCGGTGCTGGCTCGAAGGGCCGAATGGCCTCCTCCTGCACCTATTGTCTATTGTCTATCATCTATTGCCACCTAATCCTTCTGTCCAGAGATGCTGCCTGCCTGCCCCGCTGGGTTACTCCAGCACTGTGCGTCTGCCTTGGGGGTCTTTCCACGCCTCTATTTGCGGGAGCGTTGAGCGTCGCGGGAGACTAGGCTCAGGAACGCTTCGCATCGAGGTGTTGTTAAGAAACTGAACC
Source organism: Okamejei kenojei (assembly GCA_035221665.1). Lineage (NCBI taxonomy): Eukaryota > Metazoa > Chordata > Chondrichthyes > Rajiformes > Rajidae > Okamejei > Okamejei kenojei. The sequence continues at coordinate 9,924,523 of CM069139.1, forward strand.
AAAAATTTAACAAGCGCTGCGTAGGTTTGACATGACACGAGAGTGCTGTTCCTCCACGACTCGAATGGGCCAGGCAATGGCAATATAATCACAGCCAGTCTGTAATCTTTCTGCTTAAGGAGGGGGAAGTGTTTCTGCTATTTCTGGAGAGCTGGACAGAAATTGGATGAAAGTGTGTGAGGTTTAATTTCCCCAGTGCGCATTTATATGCAATCGGCTGTTCAAAGCAGTGCAGGCAAGAAGATGAGAAACCTGCGCATTTACCGAGCACTTTACACAGAGGCATCAACGCTCTTCGCAACCCGAGGATGTACTTTAAGAGTGAAAATAGACACAAAGTGCTGGAGTATACTCAGCGGGCCAGGCGGCATCTCTGGAGAAAAAAGGAACGGGCGACATTTCAGGGTGCAGACGAAGGGGTCTCATCACAAAGACATCACCATTTCCTTCTCTCCAGCGATGCAGCCTGCCCCGCTGAGTTACCCCGGCATTTTGTGCCTGTCTTTGGTGCAGGTACAGCAGGCAGTGAAGAAAGTTGGCCTTCATGACAAGAGGAGTTGAGTGTAGGAGCAAAGAGGTCCTTCTGCAGTTGTACAGGGCCCTAGTGAGACCACCCCTGGAGTATCGTGTGCAGTTTTGCCCCCCTAATTTGAGGAAGGACATTCTTGCTATTGAGGGAGTGCAGCGTAGGTTCACGAGGTTAATTCCCAGGATGGCGGGACTGTCATATGCTGAGAGAATGGAGCAGCTGGGCTTGTTTACTCTGGAATTTAGGATGAGAAGGGATCTTATTGAAACATATAAGATTATTAAGGTAGACAAAAGTGCTGGAGAAGCTCAGTGGGTGCAGCAGCATCTATGGAGCAAAGGAAATAGGCAACGTTTCGGGCTGAAACCCTTCTTCAGACTTAAGGGTTTGGACACGCTAGAGGCAGGAAACATGTTCCCGATGTTGGGGGAGTCCAGATCAAGGGGCCACAATTTAAGAATAAGGGGTAAGGCGTTTAGAACGGAGATAAGGAAACACTTTTGCACAGAGTGGTGAGTCTGGGGAATTCTCTGCCTCAGAGGGCGGTGGAGGCCGGTTCTCTGGATGCTTTCAAGAGAGAGCTAGATAGGGCTCTTAAAGATAGCGGAGTCAGGGGATATGGGGAGAAGGCAGGAACGGGGTACTGATTGTGGATGATCAGCCACGATCACATTGAATGGCGGTGCTGGCTCGAAGGGCCGAATGGCCTGCTCCTGCACCTATTGTCTGTTGTCCATTTCTGCTGGCTAGCGAGCAACAAAAGCTCTTCACTGTACTTCAGTGCACGTAACAATGACATATCGGGTCGAGACCCTTCTTCCAACTGAGAGTCATGGAGCCATACAGTCGTACAACACGGAAACGGGCCCGTCAGCCCAACTCATCCATGCCAGCCAAGATGCCCCATCCAAGCTACTCCCATTGGCCTGCTTTCGATCCATATACTTCAAAACCTTTCCCATCCATGCACCTGTCCATAGGTGAGAATGATCCCGGGGATGAGTGGGTGAACGTATGATGAGCCTGGAGCATAGAGAGATGAGGGGGGACCTCGTTGAAACTTACTGAATAGTGAAAAGCCTGGATAGAGTGGATGTGGGGAGGATGTTTCCACTAGTGGGAGAGTCCAGGACCAGAGGTCACAGCCTCAGATTTCAAGGACGTTCCTTTAGGAAGGAAATGAGGAGGAATTTCTTTAGTCAGAGGGCGGTGAATCTGTGGAATTCATTGCCACAGAAGGCTGTGGAGGCCAAGTCAGCGGATATTTTTAACAGGTTATTGAATGACAGGGTTGTCGGGGTTATGGTAAAGGCACGGATGGATAGACGGTAGAGATTGACAGATTCTTGATCAGTACGGGTGTCTGGGGTTACGGGGAGAAGGCAGGGGAACGGGGTTGAGAGGGAAAGCCATGATTGAATGGCGTAATATACCCGATGGGCTGAATGGCCTAATTCTGCCTCTATGACTTAAAAGAACGTGGACAGGATACGTTTCGGGTCGAGGCCATTCTTCAGGCCGCCAAAACAGGATACAGGTAAAATTAGAGTGAGAGCAAAAAAATGCTGAGATGTTTCAAGATTCGTGCGAGTTGCGTTGGTTGTGCCGTTTCCTATTACATCCGTGTTGTCTGTCAAACAGACAGGGAGCTTAAAGTCCCTGTTAACGCAAGGTTCCCCTCTAGTCCTGTCACTGCCACACGCGGCGATTTGATTCAGCGACACTTTCTTGTTTCACGGATCTAGGCACGGTGAAATTGTCTGTTTTTGCAAATAACGCTCAAAGTACGTCAAGAGTCGTCACGTGCCGACAACGTCACGAAAGTACTCTTAATGAGGGAATAACGTTTGGTGCACGGTAAAGCCAGCAAAGTCCGATCAAGGATAGTCCGAGGGTCACCAATGCAGTGTTTCCACTTTGAAGGAAATTACCCGAAATTCGGGACATTCTGGTAAATATTACTTCGGGTAATATTTATGGAAATGGAATCATTTTCGGGAAATTTCCGCATCTGGCCCGCGAAGGGGTGTAAAGGTAATGCACTGCCGGTTTGGAGCTCACAGGTTTATGCAGAGCGCTGATGGTTTAACGCGTGGGAATTTAAACAGAGAGCTGTCGGCTGCAGCGCTATGGGTCACAGACGGTTCGGGAAACTTCTTGTATAACAATGAGTCTTTGGAATTTTCAGGAAATACCATCAAGTTCCAGGAAATTTGGGATTCTATTTAAGGAATTTTTTTTTTTTGAGGTGTGGACCAATGAGTCCCTGTGGTCCCTGTTTGTTCTTGCCTCCCCTCCCTCACCTCACCCCAGACGGCCCTGTGGCGGCCAAGTCAATGGATATGGGAAAGGCAGAGTCTGATATTCAGTTTCAGTTCTGTTTATTGTCACGTGTGCTGAGGTACAGTGAAAAAGCTTTTTGTTGCGTGCTAACCAGTCAGCGGAAAGACAATACGTGATTACAATCGAGCCGTTCACAGTGTACGGATGCATGATAAAGGGAATAACGTTTAGTGCAAGGTAAAGCCAGCAAAGTCCGATCAAGGATAGTCCGAGGGTCACCAATGAGCTTGATAGTGGTTCAGCGCTGCTCTCTGGTTGTGGTAGGATGGTTCAGTTGCCTGATAACAGCCGGGAAGAAACTGTCCCTGAATCTGGAGGTGTGCGTTTTCGCACTTCTCTACCTTTTGCCCGTTGGGAGAGGGGAGAAGAGGGAGTGGCCATGGATAGATTCTTGATTAGTACGGGTGTCAGGAGCTATGGGGAGAAGGCAGGAGAACTGGGTTAGGAGGGAGAGATAGATCAGGCACTCTCCTTCATGATGAAGGCAGGAGTGGTTCTGAAGAAGGGTCTCCCAACTCGAAACATCGCCCATCCCTTCTCTCCAGAGTTGCTGCCTGTTCCGCTGAGTTACTCCAGCACTTTGTGTCTATCTTCGGTGTAAACCGACATCTAGTGTCGGGGGTTATGGGGAGGAGGCAGGAGAATGGGTGTAGATTAACCTTTATTAATCCATGCCATTTATAATGTCCTCTACACAGATGCGCATGCCACCCTTTACATGGTATTACGGTACTACCCAGCTTTACACCAGATGAGATTGGGCGCTGTTTGAATGTTCCTGTTTGCCTGATCTTCACTATGTGTGTTGCTTTGGATCATTAATGCATTCTCCCCATATCCCCTGACCGCTATCTTTAAGACTCTCTCTTGAAAGTATCCAGCGAACCGGCCTCCACCAAATTCCACACTCACAACTCTCTCTGTGAAAAAGTGTTTCCTCGTCTCCGTTCTGAATGGCTTACCCCTAAGGGACTTGTCCCACGAGCATGCGACTCCATGTGGCAAGCACGACCTAACGTGGTCGCTTGAGCCGTCCGGCCTCGCGGGGCCGGTCCCACTTCGATCGCCGGAGCCGTATGGAGTTGTGCGGGGCTGGTCCCGACATCGCGCGGGGCTCCGAAAAACTGACACTGTTCAAAAATTCCGCGCGGCAACGGCCTGTCGGCCCGCAGCCGCATTGAGGACGTACGCAGCGCCTCGACATCGTACGCACTGTCTCGATGCCGTACGCAGCGCCTGGACGCCGCACGCAGCATGTAGACGCCATACGTCACACGCAAACTTCCCGCGGACTTCGCTCGAACTTCACGTCACTCACTCGATCTCCGTGCGGCCCTCGCTTCCGGTTTGGTTGCGCTCGCCGCAATGCAGGCGCATGCCGGTGAGACCGGCCCTGTACGGGGATCACCTGACCCCCGTGCGGCCCTCGCTTCCGGTTTGGATGCGCTCGCCGCTAATGCAGGCGCATGCCGGTGAGACCGGCCCCGTACGGTGATCACTCGACCTCCGTGCGGCCCCCGCCTCCTGTTTGGTCGCGCTTGCCGCATGCAGGTTGCATGCTCGTGGGACAGGCCCTTTAGTTTTAAACGGTGGCTCCTGGTTCTGGACTCCCCCAAACATTGGGAACACGTTTCCTGAACTGATTACCAAGGCCTTGCCCTTCCACAGCTCACAGCTGAAGGACGTGGATGGCCAGGAGGCCACAACCCAGGCCGTCGCTCGTCACGTCTCTGCTGTGACTGATGTCCGCGATGATGGATGACACCTTCCAACCCAGTGTGAATCCAGCGCAGCTCTTGCCAGCTCCCGCTCTGCACGTTGCACTGACAAGCTTTTCATCACCAGCCACACACACACACACGCGTCACACACCTCCAGATATTTGTCAGAGCTCTCGCCGCGGTGCGGTGGTGTCAGTAGGAACAGTGCCGGAATTATAGCGTGGCAATTATCAGTCGGCAAACAACTTTAGAACAGCCACACTCAGTAGTTACAAGTCTGGGAAAGACTCAGAGTGCTGGAGTAACTCGACTGGGCCAGGCAGCATCCCCGGAGAACATGGACAGGTGACGTCTCGGGTCGGGACCCTACTTCAGCACTGAATTGCTCTCACATTTTGTGTCTTTCCAAGGTAAACAACAACCCTCAACAGAGCTCCGAACCACATAGACTATTATTGTTATTGGGATCAAGAGAGTCATAGAGTGATACTGCGTGGAAACAGGCCCTTCGGCCCATCTTGCCCACACCGGCCAACAATGTCCCAGCTACCCTAGTCCCACCTGCCTGCGTTTGGTCCATATCCCTCCAAACCCGTCCTATCCATGCACCTGTCCAACTGTTTCTTAAACGATGGGATAGTCCCAGCCTCAACTACCTCCTCTGGCACCTTGTTCCATACACCCACCACCCTCTGTGTGAAAAAGGTACTCCTCAGATTCCTATTAAATCTTTTCCCCTTCGCCTTGAACTTATGTCCTCTGGTCCTCGATTCCCCTACTCTGGGTAAAAGACTCTGTGCATCTACCCGATCTATTCCTCTCATGATGTTCTACACCTCCATAAGATCTCCCCTCATCCTCCTGCGCTCCATGGAACAGAGACCCAGCCTACTCAACCTCTCCCTGTAGCTCACACCCTCTAGTCCTGGCAACATCCTCATAAATCTTCTCTGAACCCTTTCAAGCTTGACAACATCTTTCCTATAACATGGGGCCCAGCACTGAACACAATGCCTACCTTCGATTTTCCAGCATCTGCAGTTCCTTCTTAAAAGAAATGTTATTATTAACATAGAAACATAGAAGCATAGAAAATAGATGCAGGAGGAGGCCATTCGGCCCTTTGAGCCAGCAACGCCATTCATTGTGATCATGGCTGATCGGCCCCTATCAATAACCCGTGCCTGCCTTCTCCCCATATCCCCTGACTACACCAGCCCCTAGAGCTCTATCTAACTCTCTTAAATCCATCCAGTGATTTGGCCTCCACTGCCCTCTGTGGCAGGGAATTCCACAAATTCACAACTCTCTGGGTAAAAAAGCGTTTTCTCACCTCAGTCTTAAATGACCTCCCCTTTATTCTAAGACTGTGGCCCCTGGTTCTGGACTCGCCCAACATTGGGAACAATTTTCCTGCATCTAGCTTGTCCAGTCCTTTTATAATTATTACTCTATTGCTGTTTATATATGTGCGTGTATGTAAGTGTGCGCGCGCGTGTGTGTGTGTATATAAACATGTATGATCTATATGTATGTGTATTTGTGAGTGTGTATATGCATACACTGAACTTTAGTTTCCTCGCACTTATACAATTGTTTACTGAGAATGATGTTCACATATTCTTGTTTTGCTGCTGCAGGTAAGAGCTTCATTATTCCACCTGGGAACGTATGACAGTAACATACTCTTGACTCTTGAAAATAAAAAATAAATAAAATTAAAGTAGGAACCATCATTGAGCTTGTTAGGTACTTTTAAAATAGATTGTCATAAATAGAAGAACCCCCCCCCCCCCATCAATATATCACCAATCGAATCTAGTTTTAAAAATAACATTGCAATTCGTATGTTTTCCACGAACCATCTGTTCAACAATGCCAGTCAGACCGCTCACACATTAAACAGAGGCACAGTTCAGAGATGGTGCTGTCGGTTGATTGGGTTTAGCTCCGAGATACAGCGTGGAAACTGGGCGCCTCCGGCCCACCGAACCCGCGCCGGCAACGCTCACCCCGTTCACTGGCTCCACCCACCGCGCTGGGGACAATTTGTACCGAAGCCAATTCACCTACAAACCTGTGTGTGGGAGGAAACCGGAGAAAAACCCGCGCGGGTCACCGGGGGTGAACGTGCACAAGCTCCGCTCGCAGGCAGCAGCCGCGGTCCGGATGGAACCTCACCGTCCCTGGCGCTGTGAGGCGGCGACTCCACCGCTTGGCCGCCCAAAACGTCATCCTCATTCCTGCAGTGAAGGGGTTGCCTTTAGTTTAGTTTGGTGCTACAGCACAGAAACAGGCCCAAAATAAATTCCCTCTCGTGCGTGTAGGAGCGGGAACCAGTGCATTGGTCATTTACGTACATGACTTTTCTCCAATCCAGTGCTGAGGTTTATCTCGAAGGCAGACACAAAATGCTGGGGTAACTCAGCGGGTGAGGCAGCATCTCTGGAGAGAAGCAATGGGCGACGTTTCGGGTCGAGACCCTTCTTCAGACTGATGTCAGGGGAGGGGACGGGACAGAGATAGAATGTAGGCGGAGGCAGTCAGACTGGTGGGGGAACTGGGAAGGGGAAGGGGATGGAGAGAGAAAGCAAGTTAGAGAAGTCAATGTTCATGGCCAGCTGCCTCAAACGAAATATGAGGCGCTGCTCCTCCAATTTGGCTGGGCCTTGCTCCGACACTGGAGGAGGCCCGGGACAGAAAGGCCAGATTGGGAATGGGAGGGGGAGTTGAAGCGCTGAGCCACCGGGAGATCAGGTAGGTTGAGACGCGAGGTCGGAAAACAAAAGTGGCTGGGATTTATCTCGCTGTCAAGGGTGCTGAACTTCACCTTTTCGCAATCTCACGCCAGCATAGAACATAAAGAAAACATACAGCGCAGGAGCAGGCCTCCTGGGCCACAATGTCCCGAGCTGGAAATGATGGCGAGATAAGCTAATCCCATCAGCCTGCACGTGATCCCAATCCCGCCATTCCCCGCACACCCAGATGCCCTTTCCTAAAAGCCTGTTAAATGCCACCATCGTATCTGCCTCTACCACACCCCCTTGCAGCGCGATCCATGCACCCACCAGCCTCTGTGTAAAAAAAAAACTTGTCTTGCAGTGGTTTAGAGATGCAGCGCGGAAACAGGCCCTTTGGCCCACGCAGTCCGGTGATCACCCGTACACTAGTTCTTGCCTCGTGTTTAATGTTTTATGTGTCATTCCTAACTGTCACTGTATGTACAGTTCTGGTCCCCTAATTTGAGGAAGGACATCCTTGTGAGTGAGGCAGTGCAGCGTAGGTTCACGAGATTGATCCCTGGGATGGCGGGACTGTCGTATGAGGAAAGATTGAAAAGACTAGGCTTGCATTCACTGGAGTTTAGAAGGATGAGGGGGGATCTTGTAGAAACATATAAAATTATAAAAGGACTGGACAAGCTAGATGCAGGAAAAATGTTCCCAATGTTGGGCGAGTCCAGAACCAGAGGCCACACAGTCTTAGAATAAAATAAAGGGGAGGCCATTTAAGACTGAGGTGAGAAAAAACTTTTTCACCCAGAGAGTTGTGAATTTGTGGAACTCCCCGCCACAGAGGGCAGTGGAGGCCAAATCACTGGATGGATTTAAGAGAGAGTTAGATAGAGCTCTAGGGGCTAGTGGAGTCAGGGGATATGGGGAGAAGGCAGGCACGGGTTATTGATTGGGGACGATCAGCCATGATCGCAATGAATGCTCGAAGGGCCGGATGGCTTCCTCCTGCACCTATTTTCTATGTTTCTATGTCGTTGTCACTTGCGGGCGGAGCACCAAGGCAAATTAGTTGTATGTGAAAACTTGGCCAATAAACTGATTCATTCATACGAGGGACCTATTTCCATGCTGAATCACTAAAACTAAACTAAATGATGCTGCCTGATCCACTGGGTACATCCAAAAAAGTGCATCTTTTGGCATTTTGAGGCCTTTTAAAAAAAAAGATACAGCGTGGAAACAGGCCCTTCGGCCCATCGAGTCCATGACAGTTGTTGATCGCCCGTTCGCACTAGTTCTATGTTATCCTACTCACGCACCCATTCCCTGCACACGAGGGGGGGTTTACAGAGGGCCAATTAACCCACAAACCTGCGTTTTTATTGTAGGAAGCCCACGCGGTCACGGAGTGAGCGTGCAAACTCCGCACAGGCAGCACCCGAGGTCAGGATCGAGCTCGGGTCTCCGGCGACGTGAGGCAGCACCTCTACCAGCTGCACCACCTTGTGCTCATTGACTAAAGCCTGTCTTTGGACGTTTAGACTTCAGAGATGCAGTCCGTGGTTGAGGCGAGTGTAGTGAGGAAGGGATTGATGGTTTAGCTTAGCGCAGAGACACGGCATACAGTTCGCCAAGTCTGTGCCGACCAGCGCCCACCCCGTACGCCAGCTGTACACACACGGGGGGACAATTTACAGAAGCCAATTAACCTGCAAAACCTGCACGTCTCTGGAGTGTGGGAGGAAACCGGAGCGCCCGGAGAAAACCCACGTGGTCACGGGGAGAACGTACAAACTCCGTACAGACAGTATATGTGGTCAACATCGAACCTGAGTCTCCGGCGCTGTGAGTCAGCAACTCTATCGCTGCGCCACCGTGCCGCCCACTACGCGTTTGTTGCTGGGAAAACTGCGACATTCTGTATCCAACAGTTCCAGTGTTTGTTTTGTGTTTTCTCTCTCGTCTCTCATCGGTTCAACATTTATTTCCTCCCATTTGCACCTCCCACGGGTTATCTGTGACTAACAAGCCTTCCCCACCTTCTCAGCAGACAGCGAGAACTCGTCTTCTTTCAGGTTCCCCCGGTCCTCACCACACTAACACGGACACCCTCTACGCTCCCTGCACCTACACCAAACCCTTTCCCATTCCCACACTCACCTCACTGTCCTGGGCCTCCTCCATCGCCTGAGTAAGGCCACCCGCAAATTCAATAGACAATAGGTGCAGGAGTAGGCCATTCGGCCCCTCGGGCCAGCACCGCCATTCAATGTGATCATGGCTGATCATCCCCAATCAGTTCCCCGTTCCTGCCTTCTCCCCATATCCCCTGACTCCGCTATCTTTAAGAGCCCTATCTAGCTCTCTCTTGAAAGCATCCAGAGAACCGGCCTCCACCGCTCTCTGAGGCAGAGAATTCCACAGACTCACAACTCTCTGGGTGAAAAGGTTTTCCCTCATCTCTGTTCACTCTCTGGGTGAAAAAGTGTTTCCTCATCTCCAATCTAAATGGCCTACCCCTTATTCTTAAATCCCATATCCCCTGACACCACTTTCTTTAAGAGCCCTATCGAGCTCTCTCTTGAAATCCCCATATCCCCTGACTCCACTATCTTTAAGAGCCTTATCTAACTCTCTCTTGAAAGCATCCAGAGAACCGGCCTCCACCGCCCTCTGAGGCAGAGAATTCCACAGACTCACAACTCTCTGGGTGAAGAAGTGTTTCCTCGTCTCCGTTCCGATTGGAGTGCGGGGGGAGACCGGAGCACCCGGAGAAAACCCACGCAGGTCACGGGGAGAAGGTACAGACTCTGTACAGACAGCACCCGTGGTCGGGATCGAACCCGGGCCCCTGGCGCCGTGAGGCAGCGACTCTACCGCTGCGCCTCCGTTGCGCTCAGTACCTTTTTCTATGTTCTATACTTTAGATTCCAGTGTTTCTCCGTCAGTATTCCTGGTCAGTAGTTTCCTCTGTTCTTGCTCCGTTCTTTCTTAATTAGTAGGGGTCACATTTAATGGTCTCTCGACTGCAGGAAATGATCTCAGAATAAATAGATGATAAGCAGTGACCATCATCTCCATTGCCTAGTCGCCTCCTTCAAAATACTATGGCGCAGATCATTAAGTCCTTGAGATTTATCAGTTTTCTGGCTCATTAACCTTTCTCGTGTGGCTTTTTTTTTTTAACCGAGACTAATTTAATTTCCTCCTTTATTTGCACA
>CM069139.1:9940074-9962574 GCA_035221665.1 Okamejei kenojei
ATTTTTAAGGCAGAGACGGATAGATTCTTGATTAGTGCGGGCAAATCAAATTGCAAAACATACTTGGCTAATAAAGTATGATTATTATTATGATTATTAATATTATGTGCCAGGGGTTTACGGGGAGAAGGCAGGAGATTGGGGTTGGGAGAGAGAGATAGATCAGCCATGATTGAATGGCAGGAGTGGACTTGATGGGCCGAATGGCCTAATTCTGCTCCTATTCCGTATGACCTTATGTCAATAAAAGACTCTAGAGGTGTTCTCTGCTATTTAAACTTTCATAGTCTTCATAGTACTTTATTTGTTACGTATACAGAGGTGCAGTGAAATACATTTTTGCATGCAGTTCAGTACAAGTATCTTAGCCCACAAGCACTTAGATACGTCTTAGATAAGCATCTCAGACACATTCTTGCTTCATAGCATGGTTTTGAAAATAGACAATAGACAATGGACAATAGGTGCAGGAGTAGGCCATTCGGCCCTTAGATTCAATGTGATCATGGCTGATCATCCCCAACCAGTGCCCCGTTCCTGCCTTCTCCCCATATCCCCCTGACTCCGCTATCTTTAAGAGCCCTATCTAGCTCTCTCTTGAAAGCATCCAGAGAACCGGCCTCCACCGCCCTCTGAGGCGGAGAATTCCACAGACGTTTTGCTGCGAATGCGACAAAGCTGAATGGTCTGAGGAGAGGGTCTCGACCCGAAACGTCGCCCACTCCTTCGCTCCAGAGACGCTGTCTGTCCCGCTGAGTTACTCCAGCTGTTTGTGTCTATCTAATGAAAAACGGTTTGGGATATAGGTGCAGTGGTGCAGAGTTGCTGCCCCACAGCCCCAGAGACCCGGGTTCAATCCTGACTACGGGTGCTGTCTGTCCGGAGTTTGTACGTTCTCCTTGTGACCCGCGTGGGTTTTCTCTGGCAGCCCTGGTTTCCTCCCACACTCCAAAGACGTGCGGGTTTATAGGTAAATTGGGCTCTGCAAATTGTTCCTAAGTGTGCAGGATAGAACGAGTGTATGGGTGAATGCTGGTCGGCGCTGACTGACCTAAGGACCTGTTTACACGCTGTATCAGTTCCCACCGCGACCACGTGGGTTTTCTCCGGGTGCCCAGGTTTCCTTCCACATCCCAAAGACATGGCCGTTTGTCGGTTAAATGGTCTCTGTAAATTGTTCCCTGTGCGCTGGAGGTGGTCGTGAAGTACAGAACCAGCGTGAATGGGCGATCGGTGGTCGGGCATTGACTCGGTGGGCCGAAGGGCCTGTTTCCTTGCCGTACCTCGCAACCAATGATAGAATGGAAGAGGGCATGTAACTGGAAGCCACATCCCACCGACAGGATGCAGGAAAAAATGTCCCCCCGTGTTGGGGGAGTCCAGAATCAGGGGATCACACAGGGACAGGCCATTTAGGACTGAGATGAGGAAAAACTTTTTCACCCAGAGAGTTGTGAATCTGTGGAATTCTCTGCCACAGAAGGCAGTGGAGGCCAATTCACTGGATGTTTTCAAGAGAGAGTTAGATAGAGCTCTTAGTGCTGACGTAATGAAGGGATATGGGGAGAAGGCAGGAACGGGGCACTGATTGGGGATGATCAGCCATGATCACATTGAATGGCGGTGCTGGCTCGAAGGGCCGAATGGCCTACTCCTGCATCTATTTTCTATGTTTCTGTGTTTCCATGACACAAAGAAACATCCTCTTGTTGGCATTCTGCAAGTGCTTCACTGTTTGTTAATGATAGGCATTGCGAACACTTAAATTATTACTTTCAATTTGTTCCAACGTCTATCGAGCAGCAGGCTTGTCAACGTTGAATGGAACTGTTATTTTTGGAGTTGGGATCGTTCATTGAAGGCAAAAATCTTCACAAATATCCAAGCACATTATCATTTTGTTACTTCCCAGGATGGCGGGACTGTCATATGTTGAGAGAATGGAGCGGCTGGGCTTGTATTCTCTGGAATTTAGAAGGATGAGAGGAGATCTTATTGGAACATATAAGATTATTAAGGGTTGGAGGGGTTAACCAACCCGACCTCCCGGTGGCTCAGCACTTCAACTCCCCCTCCCATTCCCGTACCCGACCTCTCGGTCCTGGGCCTCCTTCCACGGCCAGAGTGAGCAACACCGCAAGCTGGAGGAACAGCACCTCATATTCCGCTTGGGGAGTCTGCATCCTTTGGGCTTGAACATTGAATTTTCTCAATTCTGTTAACCCTTGCTGTCTCCTCCCCTTCCCACCTCTCCCTCAGCCCTCGGGGCCCTGGCATTCCCTCTCTCTCCATCTCTCTCCCCCACCCTAGTCGCACTAGCTTCTCATTTTCACACCACAAACAGCTTACAATGGCTTGTTCCCTTTATCATCGATACTTTTTTGCATATCTTTCATTCATTGTTCCTTATCTCTCCACATCACCGTCTATATCTCTCGTTTCCCTGATCCCTGACCAGTCTGAAGAAGGGTCTCGACCCGAAACGTCGCCTATCTCCTTCGCTCCTTAGATGCTGCTGCACCCGCTGAGTTTCTCCAGCTTTTTGTGTAACCCTAAGATTATTAAGGGTTTGGACACGCTAGCGGCAGGAAACATGTTCCCGATGTTGGGGGAGTCCAGAACCAGGGGCCACAGTTTAAGAATAAGGGTAAGCCATTTAGAACGGAGACGAGGAAACACTTTTTCTCACAGAGAGTGGTGAGTCTGTGGAATTCTCTGCCTCAGAGGGCGGTGGAGGCAGGTTCTCTGGATACTTTCAAGAGAGAGCTAGATAGGGCTCTTAAAGATAGCGGAGTCAGGGGATATGGGGAGAAGGCAGGAACGGGGTACTGATTGGGGATGATCAGCCATGATCACATTGAATGGCGGTGCTGGCTCGAAGGGCCGAATGGCCTACTCATGCACCTATTGTCTGTTGTTAAAAAGGAATCAGAGGAACTTGGAGGCTTTGAGGATACGGGGAGAAGGCAGGAATGGGGTACTGATTGGGGATGATCACAGTGAATGGCGGTGCTGGCTTGAAGGGCCTAATGGCCTACTCCTGTACCTATGGTCTATTGTCTATTCTCAATATTCCATGAGCTCAGTGAACCAAAATCATATTTATGTAGTAAATCTGTTGCAAAGAATTGAGTTAAAAAATGATAGGCAGAATTAGGCCGTTCGGCCCATCAAGTCTTCGCCGCCATTCAATCATGGCTGATCTATCTCTCCCTCCCAACCCTATTCTCCTGCCTTCTCCCCATAAATCCTGACACCCGTACTCATCAAGAACCTGTCCATCTCTGCCTTAAAATCATCCATCGACTAGGCCTCCACAGCCTTCTGCGGCAATGAATCCCACAGATTCACCACCCGATGACTAAAGAAATTCCTCCCCATCCCCTTTCTAAAGGGTAAGGCAGCATCTGTGGAGAACATTGATCGATTAATCGACACAGATTGATTAATTTCCCTCCTGGGATAAATAAAGTTCGTATCGTATCGTAATTGTGACGTCTCGGGTTGAGAAGAAGGGTCTTTTGCCAAAACGTCACCTGTGCATTTTTTCCAGAGATGCTGCCTGACCCGCAGTTACTCCTATACTTTGCCTCCTTTTGTGCATTAAACAGCATCTGCTTCTACAGATGTTAAAAACCAATTGGACAAAAGACTGTGAATTTAACCCGATCTATTCCTCTCATGATTTTGTACACCTCTATAAGATCTCCCCTCATCCTCCTGCGCTCCAAGGAATCGAGACCCAGCCTACTTAACCTCTCCCTACAGCTCACACCCTCTGGTCCTGGCAACATCTTCGTAAATCTTCTCTGAACCCTTTCAAGCTTGACAATATCTTTCCTATAACACGGTGCCCAGAACTGAGCACAATACTCTAAAGGGTTACACAAAAGGCTGGAGAAACTCAGCGGGTGCAGCAGCATCTAAGGAGCGAAGGAGATAGGCGACGTTTCGGGTCCAGACCCTTCTTCAGACTGGTCAGGGATCAGGGAAACGAGAGATATAGACGGTGATGTGGAGAGATATAGAACAATGCATGAAAGATATGCAAAAAAGTATCGATGATAAAGGGAACAAGCCATTGTAAGCTGTTTGTGGTGTGAAAATGAAGAAGCTGGTGCGACTAGGGTGGGGGAGGGAGATAGAGAGAGAGGGAATGCCAGGGCCCGAGGGCTGAGGGAGAGATGGGAAGGGGATGAGACAGCAAGGGTTAACAGAATTGAGAAAATCGATGTTCAAGCCCAAAGGAAGCAGACACCCAAGCGGAATATGAGGTGCTTTCCACCAACTTGACTCTGGCCGTGGAGGACTCGGATGTGGAGCCACCGGGAGGTCGGGTTGGTTAATGCGGACCGAGCGGAGGTGTTCGGCGAAACGATCGCCAAGCCCCACTTCTACTACCTCAAACATACTGATCCCACTTCTATACTAATTTAACATATTAATGTTTATGAGTTACCAAGCAAAGTTATTGAATAAACGTAAGTAGTGAATCACGTGACAATATGAAACAGCTTCTACAGAGGCACCATTGAGAGAATTTTTATCGGGATGCATCGCAGCTTGGTTTGGGAACAGCTCCATCCAAGACCGCAAGGAATTGCAGTGAATTGTGGACGCAGCCCAGACCATCACGCAAACCGACCTCCCTTCCATCGCCTCCATCTGCACCTCACGCTGCCTCGGCAAGGCCAGCAGCATCATCAAGGACCAGTCGCACCCCGGTCACTCCCTCTTCTCCCCTCTCCCATCGGGCAAAAGGTACAGAAGTGGGAAAACGCACACCTCCAGATTCAGGGACAGTTTCTTCCCGGCTGTTATCCCAGCAACTGAAACATCCTACCACAGCCAGGGGAGGAGGGAGAGAACTGGAGGTGAGAATCAGGGCTGGATACAGATGACCTCAGGAAGGGTGGAGTCCACAATGGTCTGTTGTGGGCTGGGGAAGATGTGCTAACATGAGGGATGCAAGGATTATGGGGTTCCCATACAAGAATTCTTGATTAGTACGGGTGTCAGAGGTTATGGGGAGAAGGCATGAGAATGGGGATAGGAGGGAGAGATAGGTCAGTCATGATTGAATGGCGGAGTAGACTTGATGGGCCGAATGGCCTAATTCTGCTCCTATCACTTATTAACTTTAGGATGCGAATAGTGGAGCTGGTAGGATGATGAGAGGAGGAGAGAGGGGAGGGGGGATTGGGGGATGGGGGGACAGAGAGGGGGGAGGGGGAGGGGGTTTGGGGGAAAGAGGGGTAGGAGCAGGGAGAGAGGGGGAGGGGGGGGGTGAGGGGGATGGGGGCAAGAGGGGGAGGAGCAGGAGAGGAGGGGAGGGGGGGGATGGGGAGGGAGGGGGGATGGGGAGAGAGGGGGGTGGGGGGAAAGGTGGAGGAGCAGGGAGAGAGGGGGAACGGAGGGGGGAATGGGGGTAGAGGGGGGATGGGGGAGAGAGGGGGGGTGGGGGAAAGGTGGAGGAGCAGGGAGAGAGGGGGAGGGGGGGATGGGGGTAGAGGGGGGATGGGGGAGAGAGGGGGGATGGGGAGAGAGGGGGTGGGGTAGTGGGATGGGGAGAGAGGGGGGATGGGGGAGGGAGAGAGGGGGAATGGGGGAGAGAGAGGGGGGGATGGGGAGAGAGGGGGGGTGTGGGGGAGAGAGGGAGGGATGTGGAGAGAGGGGGGGTGGGGAAAGGTGGAGGAGCAGGGAGAGAGGGGGAACGGAGGGGAGGGGAGGGGGAAGGGGGATGGGGAAAGAGGGGGAGGAGCAGGGAGAGAGGGGGGAGGGGAGGGGGGGTGGGGAGAGGGGGGATGGGGGAGAGAGAGGGGGATGGGGGAGAGAGGGGGGGGGATGGGGAAAGGTGGAGAGCAGGGAGAGGGGGGGATGGGTGGGTAGAGGGGAGGAGAGGGGGGGGGATGGGGAAAGGTGGAGGGAGCAGGGGAGGGGGGAGGGGGAGGGGGATGGGGGAGAGAGGGGGGATGGGGAGAGAGGGGGGGGGATGGGGGAGAGAGGGGGGGGATGGGGGAAGGAAAGGGGGAGGAGCAGGGAGAGAGGGGGAGGGGAGGGGGGATGGGGGAGAGAGGGGGGGTGTTGGGGGGGAGAGAGGGGGAGAGTTGTGGGCGTGGAGAGAGAGGGATGGAGGAGGAGAGAGAGGGGGGGGGGGGGAGAAGAGAACCTCTCGTGAGCTTGACGGTCTGCTCCACGAAGGAATCAGCCGGCAAGCAGTGACGTTTCAAGCCAGAAGCTTTGCGAAGGCAGACAGATGGGACTGAGATCGATCAATTAAGAAAAGTTTGCTGACTCAAAATAACTGGTAGTCCCAAGAGTTCTTGCATTCACTCAATCATTGGTGTTGGCGTATTGTGTGGTGTCAGTTTGAACACACGTGCACAAGTGAGTGAAACAAGTGGAACTGAGATAAAAGTCATTAAAATGTTCTGCCAGGCATCCATCATAACCCTGTTTACAGAGATAGACGGACCGATCAGTGTCACCGTCTTGTATTACAAGGCTTATCAATTCCTACTCTGGATATGTCTTTGCTTTAATAATGACAGCACCAAACCGAACATGCCTGGATTGTCAATCTACAGATACGGGAAGGAGAGCTTTTCAGACTGTCGAGATGCGGCGCGGAAACAGGAACTTCGGCCCCCCGAGTCCGCGCCGACCAGCGATCCCCGCGCGCTAACACTACCCTACACTTGGGGCACACTCGGGCCAATCTACAATTTTTACCAACGCCAATTGGCCGACAAACGTAGAACTGATCAGCCGTGGTCACATTGAACGGTGTTTAAGAAAGAACTGCAGATGCTGGAAAATTCGAAGGTAGACGGAAAATGCCGGAGAAACTCAGCGGGTGGGGGCGGCATCTACGGAGCGAGGGAAATAGGCGACGTTTCGGGTCGAGACCCTTCTTCAGACTCCAGGTAGACAAAAATGCTGGAGAAACTCAGCGGGTGAGGCGGGGTCTACGGAGCGAAGGAACGGGCGACTTTTTTAACTCCTCCGCTCCATAGATGCTGCCTCACATTGAATGGCGGTGCTGCCTCGAAGGGCCGAATGGCCTACTCCTGCACGCATTGCCTACTGCCTTTGGAGTGTGGGAGGAAACCGGAGCAGCCGGAGAAGACCCACGCGGGTCACGGGGAGAACAGCACCAACTCCGTACAGACAGCGCCCGTAGTCAGGATCAAACCCGGGCCTCTGGCGCCGTGAGGCAGCGACTCTACCGCTGCGCCCCACCGTGCCTCCCTTCGTTTTGATAGTATTTTACTTGGATGGGAGCGCGGGGCACCATCAGAAAACCCAATTCAGGGAGGTCCAGTTCCTCAATTCTAAGCGGTCCAGCGTGGTAACAGGCTCTTCGGCCCTCTGAATCCATGCTGACCAGCGATCGCCCGCACACACCATTTCTTCATTATCCCACTCTCTCATGAACTCCCTGCACACGATGGCAATTTACTGAAGTCAATTAACCGACAAACCGCGGATAAGCCTACGATGAGCGTTTGACGGCACTGGGCCTGTACTCGCTGGAGTTTGGAAGAATGAGGGGGGGGCCTCATTGAAATGTACAGAATAGTGAAAGGCTTGGATAGAGTGGATGTGGAGAGGATGTTTCCACTCGTGGGAGAGTCTAGGACCAGAGGTCAGAGCCTCAGAATTAAAGGACCTTCTTTTAGGAAGGAGATGAGGAGAAATTTCTTTAGTCAGAGGGTGGTGAATCTGTGAAATTATTTGCCACAGTGGAGGCCAAGTCAGTGGATACTTTTAAGGCAGAGATAGATAGATTCTTAATTAGTACGGGTGTCAGAGGTTATGGGGAGAAGGCAGGAGAATGGGGTTGGGAGGGAGAGATAGATCAGCCAGGATTGAATGGCAGAGTAGACTTGATGGGCCGAATGGCCTAATTCTACTGCTATCGCTGATGATGGTGGTTTGTGTCAAAGATAGACGCAGTGCTGGAGTAACTCAGCGGGTCAGGAGGAAAAAGTTAGGCGATGTTTCAGGTTGGGACCCTACATCAGACTCGTGAAGAAGTGTCATGACCTGAAACCTCACCTGCTGTAGACTCTGCCACCGGAGATGCTGCCTCACCCGCTGAGTTTGTGTCCTTATATTCTTTTAGAAGATACCCTGTCTTGGGATGATGATCCCAGCAGGCTCCGAAGATCTTCCGTCAGGTCCTTTTGCAGCTTAGTCTATTGTCACGTGTACCGAGCCACAGTGAAAAGCTTTTGTTGCGTGCTAACCAGTCAGCGGAAAGGGCGGTCACGGGGCGCAGCGGTAGAGTTGCCGCCCTACAGCGAATGCAGCGCCGGCGACCCGGGTTCGATCCCGACTGCGGGCGCTGTCTGTACGGAGTTTGCACGTTCTCCCCCTGACCTGCGTGGGTTTTTCTCCGAGATCTCCGGTCTCCTCCCGCGCTCCAAAGGCGTACGGGTTGTAGGTCAATTTTAAATGTTAAAATTGTACAAGGCATTGGTAAGACCAATTCTGGAGTATGGTGTACAATTTTGGTCGTCTAGTTATAGGAAGGATGTCAACAAAATAGAGAGAGTACAGAGAAGATTTACTAGAATGTTGCCAGGGTTCCAGCAACTATGTTACAGAGAAAGGTTGAACAAGTTAGGTCTTTATTCTTTGGAGCGCAGAAGGTTAAGGGGGGACTTGATTGAGGTCTTTAAAATGATGAAAGGGATAGACAGAGTTGACGTGGATACGTTTTTCCCATTGAGGGTAGGGAAGATTCAAACAAGAGGGCATGACATGAGAATTAAGGGACAGAGGTTTATGGGGTAACGTGAGGGGGAACTTCTTTACTCAGAGGGTGGTGGCTGTGTGGAATGAGCTTCCAGCAGAAGTGGTGGAGGCAGGATCGATTTTAACATTTAAGACTAAAGTGGATAGGTATATGGACGGAAGGGAATGGAGGGTATGGTCTGAGTGCAGGTAGATGGGACTAGGGGAAAACAAATGGTCGGCACGGACTGGAAGGGCCGAGAGGGCCTGTTTCCGTGCTGTTAATTGTTATATGGTTATATGGTTATATGGTTATATGGGTTTGTAGGTTAATTGTCTTGGTAAATGGTAAAAAATAATTGCCCCCAGTGGGTGAAGGATGGTGTTAGATGTGCGAGGACCGCTGGTTGGCGAGGACCCGGTGGGGCTGAAGGGCCTGTTTCCGCGCTGCATCTCTGAACTAAACTAAACAACACATGATTACAGTCGAGCCGTCCACTGTGTACAGATACATGATAAGGGAATAACGCTTAGTGCAAGGTAAGTCGATCAAGGATAGCCCGAGGGTCACCAACGAGGTCGACAGTAGTTCAGCGCTGCTCTCTGGTTGTGGGGGTGGGATGGTTCAGTTACCTGATCACAGTTGGGGAGGAACTGTCCCTGAATCTGGAGGTGTGCGTTTACCCACTTTTGTACATTTTGCTTGAGGGGAGTCTGATGGGCCTGTCCCACCATGGCGATTGTTTGGGCGACTGCCACGAGAGTTTCAACACGTTGAAAGTTTTCCAGCAACATTGGTGACAATTTTTGCCGCAGTAGGTTGTCGTAGGTGAATTCTAATAAAACTAGTCCCGGGCCTAAAGAGTCGCCTTAAGTGGGACAGGCCCATAGCTCTGAGAGGCAGGCGGAGACGCTTGATCAGCATGCACCAGATTGCATTCACTGACGCTCTGATCCCCATTACATCAGCACACATTCATGTAATTATTCAATGCGCCCGCACTTTGCCGCGCCATTAGTTGAATCAACAAGCCTATTATTAGAGCATCTGCGTTAAATATTATTTGCCTTCAACTTAAAAAAAAAATGTTTTCAACCAGGGATGCGACCAAGAAATGATACTGTAAACACCACCCCGGAGTTGCTGCCTCACAGCGCCGGAGAACCGAGTTCGATCCCGACTACGGGCGCAGTTTGTACGGAGTTTGCTCGTTCTCCGAGATCTCCGCTTTCCTCCCAAACGCCAAAGACGTGCAGGGTTGTAGGTTAATTGGCTTCGGTAAAAATGTAAATTGTTCCTAGCGTGTAGGATGGGCTGGTCGGTGCGGACTCGGTGGGCCGAAGGGCCTGTTTCCGCGCTGTATCTCTAAACCCGAATTATTGTCACACAGGGTTGTCCATTTAGGTTCAAAGGTTCAAAGGTTCCTTTAATAAGTCACATACACCAATCGGTGTAGTGAAATGCCTATTGCCAATCCCTGCCTGGAATGGGTTATTTTCCACCCAAATTATGAATTCTGATAGTAACCTTGGCATATGTTCCAGCTCAAAGGTGCACGGGTATGCAAGTTAATTGGCTTCTGTAGATTGTGGATTATCCCAAGCGTGTGTAGGATAGATCTTGCGTGCGGGGTCGGCATGGACTCGGTGGGCCGAACGGCCTGTTCCCTTGCCGCAATCTCTAATGTCACAGCTGATGCCGTTAGTTTAGTTTTGTTTGGTTTAGTTTGGAGACACAGCGCTGACGTAGGTTCTTCAGCCCACCTAGCCCACACTGACCAGCGATCCCCACACACTAACACTATCCTAACTACACACATGGGACAATTTTAAATTTTTACCGAAGCCAATTAATCTACAACTGCTGGCGTCAGGGGTTTTGGCGAGAAGGCAGGAGAATGGGGTAGAGAGTGAGAGATAGATCAGCCACGATTGAATGGCAATAGACGTTGTTATGAAGGCCAACATGCCATTCGCTTTCTTCACTGCCTCCTGTACCTGCATGCTTACTTTCATTGACTGATGAACAAGGACCCCCAGATCCCGTTGTACTTCCCCTTTTCCCAACTTGACGCCACTTAGATAATAATCTGCCTTCCTGTTTCTGGATAAACCGTCACATTTATCCACATTTAAAACTGCATCTGCCATGCATCTGCCCGCCCGCTCCCCCAACCTGTCCAAGTTACCCTGCATCCTCACAGCATCCTCGCTCACAGTTCACACTGCCACCCAGCTTGGTGTCATCTGCAAATTTGCTAATGTTACTTTGAACCCCTTCATCTAAATCATTGATGTATATTGTAAATATACTTGATGGGCCAAATGGCCTCATTGGACTTGTTGGCCTACTTCTCCTCCTATAACTTGTAACTTGTGGTGGTTGTCGTGGTGAGACGAAGCTCGAGCAAACTGAATCATCATCAGCGGCGGCCCCCGACTGAAGGGTAGCACCCAGCCGACAGACCGACCGCCATTAACGCGGTGCGTGAAGGGGAAAGGCAGCTTGGGTGTGCTTTGTTGTGAGGGTGGCGGCGGCCCGATAGATTCAGCACGCGAGCGAGCGCCATGAACGCGGTGCGTGAAGGCGATCTACCAAGACGGATGTGTACAGCAATTCATTCTTTCCCCCGCACAATTCGAGCATGAACAGTCTTCACCCTACCATAGACAATAGACAATAGACAATGGACAATAGACAATAGGTGCAGGAGTTAGGCCATTCGGCCCTTCGAGCCAGCACCGCCATTCACTGTGATCATGGCTGCTCATCCCCAGTCAGTACCCCGTTCCTGCCTTCTCCTCGTGTCCCCTGACTCCGCTATCTTTAAGAGTCGCTAGAGTTAAGGGCGTGTCCCACTTGGTGAATTTCCCGGCGACTGCCAGCATCATTGACTGACGTATCAGGTCACCGGGAAACGTTGGAGATGCGACGCGATGTGGCGGTGGGGTACGGCGTGATGACGTGCTGACGTGCGGTGTCCCCTCAAGTGTCGCACCATTTTTGATGGGTTTCAAAATGTTCAAAATCTTTTGGCGACCCTGATACGACAGTCAGTGACGCCGAAAAAAATCGGCAAGTGGGGCAGGCCCGTAACTGAACCAGACGCAACTATATTTAAGGTAGCTCTTCTCCTCCAAGAATCCCCTTTTTTTTTTTGCTTAAGTCCACCCTCCGCCACCCCCAGTTTAAATTCAATTTGGAATAATATTTTGGAGGACCAGGAACCACTAAAGAAGAACCAAGAACACATTTGAGGTCACACTTCTTCCTCCCCTCCCTTTCCCAGAGTTTCACATTCAATCATCTGATTCATATTGAGTTACTGGAATAGTCTGCCACTGCGTTCTTGGTAGTGCAAATTGTCAGCCCTGTCCACTTGGGACAGAGAATTACGAATAATGGCACTATGATCTGTGACCAGAGAGCAAAATTATTTTTAATAGCAACTGATGGAAATGTTTCACTCCAAAGAAAATTCCTCGTGCCTTTGTCAATCTGAGCAGCTTCGCTCAATCGCTGTCAATAGACTGGATGTGACACGATTGTTTATTTCTCTTCTCGGCCATTGTCCGTTGCAAGATTGAGCGCGATTCCCAATCCGTCATTCGCCACGGGTGAAGTTTCAACGCAGGTGGAGCCTCCCAGTGTCGCCAGGACCCGAGGGCCTGAGCTATCGGGAGAGGTCGAGCAGGCTAGGAGTTTATTCCTTGGTGCGCAGGGACACGAGCGGTGATCTTATGGAAGCGTTTAGTTTCGTTTAGAGGTACAGCGCGGAACGCGCCGACCAGCGATCCCCGGCACACTAACACGATCCTACACACACTAGGGACAATTTACACCTCTACCAAGCCAACCAGCCGACCAATGTGCTCGTCCTTGGAGTGTGGGGAGGAAACCGGAGATCTCGGCGAAAGCCCCACGCAGGTCACGGGGAGGACGTACAAACTCTGCGCAGACAGCGCCCGTAGGCGGGTCTCCGGCGCGGTGAGGCAGCGACTCCACCGTGCCGTCCACCCGAACTTCCTTCAAAAGGAAGAACTAGAAGAACGGCGGTGAACTGGAGTCCGGGTCTTCGCTGTTGAGTTCTGTCTCTGCCGTCCCCAGTCTCTTCCGCATGTAATATTTATTTGATACAGCTGTCACATCTCATTAATAAATGACGCTGATATATGCAGTGCGTTTAAAAAAAAAAAAAAATGGTTTTATTAGAGTTTAACATCTAGGAGTCTTGAAGAGAAACAGCAGTGTGTGTAACCTCAAATGATCTCTTTCTTCTGCCTCCGATTTTATCATGATTGGATATGGAGAGTCATTATTTTTAATGAGTGCTGTTATCTTTTTCACAATTCATTTGATTATTCTGGTACCACGACATGCTTTTTGTATTTTTCACCCCCCCCCCCCCCCTTCAAATTGCAATTCAGGACCCCATTGTGGCAATCGTGCTTAGAATGCTATTGTGTAGAAAAATAAACCGTTTCATTGGGAGTAAACAGAACAAGGCTCAGTCTCTCGACGCTCTGGAGCAGAGGAACGTGTAACCTGCCTTGATCACTTCACCAGGGCAACTGTGGACGCAGCCCAGACCCGTCGCACCAACCCACCTCCCTTCCGTTGACTCCATCTACAACTCACGCTGCCTCGGCAAGGCCGGCAGCATCATCCAGGACCAGTCGCACCCCTGGCCACTCGCTCCTCTCCCTTCTCCCGTCGGGCAAAACTCAGCGGGTGAGGCAGCATCTATGGAATGAAGGAATAGGTGACGTTTCGGGGAGGGGGGGCGGGGGAGGTGGGATGGGGAGTGGGGGGAAGGGGAGCACCTGAGATGAGAATCGACCTCAGGAAGGGTGGAGTCCATAATAGACAATAGACAATAGACAATAGGTGCAGGAGTAGGAGATTCAGGCCTTCGAGCCAGCACCACCATTCAATGTGATCACGGCTGATCATCCCCAATCAGTACCCCGTTCCTGCCTTCTCCCCATATCCCCTGACTCCACTATCTTCAAGAGCCCAATCTAGCTCTCTCTTGTAAAGCATCCAGAGAACTGGCCTCCACCGCCCTCTGAGGCAGAGAATTCCAGAGACTCACAACTCTCTGTGTGAAAAAGTGTTTCCACATCTCTGTTCTGAATGGCTTACCCCTTATTCTTAAACTGTGGCCCCTGGTTCTGGACTCCCCCAACATTGGGAACATGTTTCCTGCCTCTAGCGTGTCCCATTGTTGGCTGGGGAAGATGTACTAACTACAAGAGGTATGCAAGGAGCAAACAGTGGAACTGGTACCGAAGATAGACACAAGATGCTGGAGTAACTCAGCGGGACAGGCAGCATCTCTGGAGAGAAAGAATGGGTGACGTTTCGGGTCGAGACCCTTCTTCAGACTGGTCAGGGATAAGGGAAACGAGAGATATAGATGGTGATCTAGAGAGATAAAGAACAATGAATGAAAGATACGCAACAGGGTAACGATGGTAAAGGAAGGAGGCCATTGTTAGCTGTTTGTAGGGTGAAAATGAGAAGCTGGGGGCGGAAGGAGAGGGAGGGAATGCCGGGGCTGCCTGAAGTGAGAGAAATCAATATTCATACCACTGGGCTGTAAGCTGCCCAAGCGAAATATGAGGTGCTGTTCCTCCAATTTGCGTTTAGCCTCACTCTGACAATGGGGGAGGCCCAGGACAGAAAGGCCTGTGTGGGAATGGGAAGGAGAATTAAAGTGTCCAGCAACAGGGAGAGCAGGTAGGTGTAGAACAAACAGTATTACTGATTTGATCCAGGTCTGCTTTCTGATGCTACCGTCTTGATCCATAATCCATGTCAGGTTTCCCACACCACCACCACCTAGTGGCACGCGGGCAGCCATGTTGGGTAGTCATCTCATGGTCTCTGTATGTATTCTAATTAAAGTACACGTTATGATACATAACGACTCTGCATCAATAGTACTTTGCGCAGTCGGTCCAGGCGGGCTGGGCGAAGGAGTTCCGCGAAACGATCGTCCAGTCTGCGTTTGGTCTCGCCGATGTATCAGACTCTAATAAGTGGAACTCTACCACTAGTTAGATAGCTAGCTGTAACTTTAATACAGTTTTTCGAAGTGTCTCCATATCCACTGCTCCAAAGCCACCATCCCCATTGACATTTTCATCTCTGTGATGAATGGTCCCAAAATATATATCACTTTTATGAAGTGCGTCTTCAAGTAATATTGGGATTGTGATAAAATAGCTGATTACATATTGAATTTTTGACAGAATCCCTGCAGCAATGAGTTATGCAATGAATATACCTCCTCAAATTTATTAAATTGAGATAAATGCATTATCTGGGAAATATGTTGCACTACAATTTTTTCCAATCATCTTTATATCTAGTGCATGTTTCAATCTTACAATTGACTTCCTTCCAAACTCTTTGAAGATTCTCTTGAACGGGGGTTATCTTGAAGCATATAATCAAATTCGGAGTCCAATACTCAAATGTATAAAGACACTTGTCAATAGAGTGGTACAGCGTGGAAACTCCGGCCCCACTTGCCCACATCGGCCAACGTGCCCCATCTACACCCGTCCCACCTGCCTGCGTTTGGCCCATTTCCCTCCAAACCTGTCCTCTCCATGTAAGACACAAAAACGCTGGAGCGACTCAGCGGGGCCGGCCGCGCCTGCGGAGAGAAGGAACGGTGACGTTTCGGGTCGAGGCCCTTCTTCATGCAACCCGTCCAACAGTTTCTTAAACGTCGGGATAGTCCCTGCATCAACAAACTCCCCTTGCAGCTCGTCAGCCCGCTGACTGGTTAGCACGCAAACAAAAGCTTCACACTGTACCTCGGAACACGTACACAGTCGGTAGGAGGAGAATTAGCCCATTCGGCCCATCAAGCCTTCTCCACCATTCACTCATGGCTGATCTATCTCTCCCTCCCAACCCCATTCTCCTGCCTTCCCCCCGTAACCTCTGACACCCGTACTAATCAAGAATCTATCTATCTCTGCCTTAAAAATATCCACTGATACGACGATAAACTGAACTAAACTACAAAGTTCCTCACCATCCTTTGAGATATATAATTGGATCAATATCTCACGCCAATAACGACATCTGACTGCATAATAGACTATCACTGTGGCACTGATGTGTTTGCTCACGAAGGTGGAGTGGGATTTGAACTCGCGCTCCTCTGACTCACAGGCGAGGATGTTTCCCACAGAGGTAAAGTTAACACTGCAACTGCAAGCAACTCCTCAATGGAAAAGTTAGTAGATACAGCGCGGAGACCGGCCCTCCTGCCCGAGGGGCAAAGTACATTTAGGCCAGGCCGATTCACCCTACAAACCTGTACGTCTTTGGAGCGCGGGAGGAAACCGGAGATCTGGGGGCAGAAAAACCAACGCAGGTCACGGGGAGAAGGTACAAACTCCGTACAGCCAAGCGCCCGCGGTCAGGATCGAACCCGGGTCTCTGGCGCTGAAAGCGTCGCAAGGCAGCGACACCAATTCATTAGAAGTACCAAATCCATTCCAAATTCCAACTCGGAGAATTTCTCTGGTAGGGTTTTGCAACTGACTCTGATTTAGACTTCTTAAAGAAATACTCCAGCAGTCCCCTGAAGAAGGGTCTCGACCCTAAACGCCACCTATTCCTCCTCTCCAGAGAGGCTGCCTGTCCCGCTGAGTTACTCCGGCATTTAGTGTCGATCTGTGTTTTCTGAAGTTCCAAAGGCCAGTCAAATGAAAATCGAAGCTTTCAGACCGCATTGTTTAAGTCTGACATTTCACCCCCTAAAATCTTAGGGACTCCAGGAGATGGTGCAGCGGTGCAGTGGGTAGAGAGCTGCTGCCTCACAGCGCCAGAGACCCGGGTTCGATCCTGACCTCGGGTCGCTTCTCCCTGTGACCGAGTGAGCTTCATAGGCTCTAGGAGCCGAATTAGGCCATTCGGCCCATCAGGTCTGCTCCGCCATTCAATCATGTCTGATCTCTCCTTCCCTCTCAACCCCCTTCTCCCCATAACCCCCGACACCCCTACTGATCAAACTCCACCTTACAAATATCCACTGACTTGGCCTCCACAGCCGTCTGTGGCAATGAATTCCACAGATTCACCACCCTCTGACATAGAAACATAGAAACGTAGAAATTAGCTGCAGGAGGAGGCCATTCAGCCCTTCGAGCCAGCACCGCCATTCATTGTGATCATGGCTGATCGTCCGCTATCAATCACCCGTGCCTGCCTTCTCCCCATATCCCTTGACTCCACTAGCCCCTAGAGCTCTATCCAACTCTCTCTTAAATCCATCCAGTGATTTGGCCTCCACTGTGGCAGGGAATTCCACAAACTCTCTGGGTGAAAAAGTTTTTTCTCACCTCAGTCTTAAATGACCTCCCCTTTATTCTTAGACTGTGGCCCCTGGTTCTGGACTCGCCCAACATTGGGAACATTTTTCCTGCATCTAGCTTGTCCAGTCCTTTTATAATTGTATATGTTTCTATAAGATCTCCCCTCATCCTTCTAAACTCCAGTGAATACAAGCCTGACCAAATAAATTCCTCCTCATCTCCTTCCTAAAGGAACGTCCTTTAATTCTGAGGCTGTGACCTCTAGTCCTGGACTCTCCCACTAGATGGAAACATCCTCTCCACATCCAGATCTATCCAGATTGTCACTATTTGGTAAGTTTTAATGAGGTCCCCCCCCTCCTCATTCTTCTAAACCCTAATAGAAGTGCAGGTAGTTTTTGCGACAAAAAATGCTGGAGAAACTCAGCGGTGCGGCAGCATCTATGGAGCGAAGGAAATAGGCAACGTTTCGGGAAACCCGTGAGTTTCTCCAGCATTTTTAGTCTACCTTCGATTTTCCAGCATCTGCAGTTCCTTCGTGAACACTCATCATATCTTAACCCGCTAATTCCGGGGTTTCCTCCGGCTTCTCCAGTTTCCTCCCACGTCTCAAAGACGTGCGGATTTGCAGGACAATTGGCCTCGGGGAACCGCCCCTAGTGGATGAGAAAGTGGGATAGCACAGAGCTAGTGAGAATGGTCGGCGTGGAGCACACGGGCCTGCTTCAGTGCTGTATTTCTAAATACAGCACGACACAAAATGCCGGAGTAACTAACTCAGCGGGACGGGCAGCATCTCTGGAGAGAAGGAATGGGCGATATTTTCGGATCGAGACCCTTCTTCAGACCAATGTCAGGGGAGGGGGGCGGGACAAGATCGAATGTGGTCGGAGACAATAGTCGCCTGTACGGTCGCGAGTCGTCTCCTCAGTCGCCCAGAGCCGTAGCGTCTTTCTGGTCGCCGCTGGATTTTTCGGCGACAGTCAGCGACCGTTGGGCTCGTCGTAGCTTGACTTCTCCTGGCGTAGGCGCTGGCGTAGGCTGCCGCCAGGATGGCGTAGGTTGTCGCCGGTGCTGACGCAGTCGCCGGCAGTCGCCTAAAAAAAAACCGCCTAAGTGGGACAGGCCCTTAAGTCAGGGGACCTCCCTAAATGTAAAATTTAAAATTGTCCCGAGTGTTAATGTGCGGGGATCGCCGGTCGACGTGGACTCAGTGGGCCGAAGGGCCTGTTCCCGCGCTGTATCTCTAACCTAAACTAAACTAGACTTGGAACTCTAGATTCCTTAGCTCCTCGTTCTTCCTGCCGTAGAAAAAGGGTTTAAAAAAATAATTTCAGCGCGTCAATAACAGTGTCTTTCAGTAGCTGCAGCTCGGAACAGCAGCAATGGAGCGTGCTCTTTCCTGGGGAGGCAGCAATTATAACTGGATCCGGACTGAACGATGGCAAAGTGGGTCCCCCCTGTGTTATCTCACTCTATGATGAAGGAGGGCACCACCAGGCACGTTCTGCGAAGGATGCCTCAGCGCTGCCCTTTTACAAACTGATGTCAAAAGGTTTTACAAAGTCTGTGGATTCTCTGCCTCAGAGGGCGGTGTAGGCCGGTTCTCTGGACACTTTCAAGAGAGAGCTGGATAGGGCTCTTGAAGATAGCGGAGTCAGGGGATATGGGGGAGAAGGCAGGAACGGGGTACTGATTGGGGATGATCAGCCATGATCACAGTGAATGGCGGTGCTGGCTCGAAGGGCCGAATGGCCTGCTCCTGCACCTATTGTCTATTGTCTATTGTCAAACTGTCGACCCACTCCTCATGGACGAGGCTTGGTCCAAATAGACAATAGACAATAGACAATAGGTGCAGGAGTAGGCCATTCGGCCCTTCGAGCCAGCACCGCCATCAAGTGGAATCAGGAGGTGGAATTCTTTGCCACAGAAAGCTGTGGAGGCCAAGTCAATGGAAATATTTAAGGCAGAGATAGATAGATTCTTGATTAATACGGGTGTCAGGGGTGATGGGGGGAAGGCAGGAGAATGGGGTTCGGAGGGACGGATAGATCAGCCATGATTGAATGGCGGATGAGTCTTGATGGGCCGAATGGCCTAATTATGCTCCTATCACATGATCTTATGATCTCTGAAGGGAAGGAATGTGTGACGTTCCGGTCTGAAGAAGGATCTCGGCGCGAAAAGTCACTCATTCCATGAGAGGCAGGCAGTAAAGTGTGCGCTGGGAAAGAAGGCTAATTTGTTGATTGAACTCTTTTAGATTGGTTAAGTTCAGAGATACAGCACGGAAACAGGCCCTTTGGCCCACTTTGTCCGCTAACACCATCCTACGCACACTGGGGGCAATTTACACACACACCAAAGCCAATTGACCGACAAACCTGCGCGTCTTTGGAGCGCGGGAGGGAACCGAAGACCTCGGGGAAAACCCGCGCAGGTCACGGGGGAGAACGTACAAACTCCGGCCAGACAGCGCCCGTAGCCGGGATGGAACCCGACCGGGTCTCCGGCGCTGCATTCGCTGTAAGGCGGCAACTCTACCGCCCTTAATGGGCAGAGGAGAATCGAAATGGAGGTGTTCCATTGTCGGGTGGAGACAACTCGAAAACTGTCGCTTCAGAATCCCTGACACACAATCCCAACTCGCGTTTTCCCACTGATTTCTGACCTACATAAGTGTATGATCAAAAGAATGGCATGGCATTGCGGTGATTGGAAGAAGCATTGTGCTCCATGCAAGAACGGTAATGTGTTTTATGAGAGATAGGAGCAGGATTAGGCCATTCAGCCCACCAAGTCTATTCTGTCATTCAATCATGGCTGATCTATCTTTCCCTCTCAACCCCATTCTCCTGCCAAATGGCGTATCGTCCATCCGCTGACTGGTTGGCACGCGACAAAAGCTTTTCACTGTACCTCGGTACACAATAGACAATAGGTGCAGGAGGAGGCCATTCGGCCCTTTGAGCCAGCACCGCCATTCAATGTGATCGTGGCTGATCATCCCCAATCAGTACCCTGTTCCAGTACCTCATATCCCCGGACTCCGCTATTTTTAAGAGCTCTATCTAACTCTCTCTTGAAAGCATCCAGAGAATTGGCCTCCACTGCCCTCTGAGGCAGAGAATTCCACAGACTCACAACTCCCTGTGAGAAAAAGTGTTTCCTTGTCTCCGTTCTAACTGTCCGACCCCTTATTCTTTAACTGTGGCCCCAGGTTCTGGACTCCCCCAACATCGGGAACATGTTTCCTGTCTCTAGCGTGGCCAATCCCTTAATAATCTTATATATTTCAATGAGATATCCTCTCATCCTTCTAAACTCCAGAGTGTACAAGCCCAGCCGCTCCATTCTCTCAGCATATGACAGTCCCGCCATCCCGGGAATTAACCTGGTGAACCTGCGCTGCACTCCCACACCTGACAATACATAAACTAAACTAAATAAACGGAACCAATTTCAGAAGGACGTGACCTGCCTTCTCCTTATAACCCCTGACACCCGTACTAATCAAGTATCTAGCAATCTCTGCCTTAGAAATATCCACTGACTTGGCCTCCACAGCCGTCTGTGGCAATGAATTCCACAGATTCACCACCCTCTGACGAAAGAAATTCCTCCTCACCTCTATTCTAAAGGTGCGTCCTTTAATTCTGAGGCTGCGCCCTCTGGTCCTGGACTCTCCCACGAGGAAAGGGCGGGAGGGCTATCAGGAAACGTGATTAGCGTTGGGACTAGCGTTGATGTGGCCTCGCAGCGGGCATGGGTGGGCTGGACCAAGGGGCTTATTCCGCTGATGTACAACTCTATAATCCCGTGACGTGGGGGCAATGTCATCAGACCCCAGTTAAATATTGGGGGCTATGCGTGAGTTGATAGGGCGGGGGATGGGGGAAAACGAGCGAATGAATAATATTAACATAATATCAAGGGTGGGGGGTTAGTGTGTGTGTGTGTGTGTTGTGGGGGGGGTGGATGTGTTAGTGGAGTATTTGCGAGTCACAAACTGCCGGGGTAACTGAGCGGGACAGGGAGCAGCTCTGGGGAGAAGGAACGGGCGACGTTTCGGGTCGAGACCCTTCTTCAGACCGATGTCAGGGGAGGGGGCGGGACAGAGGTAGAATGCGGTCGCAGCGTCGGAGGGAAGGAGGAGGGACGGCGCGAGAGAGGGTGTTGCTGAGCTCTCGTCGGAGAGAGGAGGAGGACCTCTTCAAAAGCAGACGTACCTTGGGGAGTGGACAAAGTGTGTGGGGAGGAAGTGCAGATGCCGGTTTAATGTGGGTATTTGTCTCGTGCCAGTGAGAACAGCTGGCTATCTTCATGTGCAAAGGCAACATATGGCGCGCTGCATTATGAATAAGCCTCAGTGGTTATTTGGAGCCCGCCTTGAGTTTGTTTGATGTTCCCACATCCTACTTGTCCTTTGCACCATCTTTAACATGCCACGCACTCCAACCGAATGTGCGCCCTATAGACAACTAGCAGCTACCTTTGTGACATTTGGCTCGGATAAAGTGGATGTGGAGAGAACGTTTCCCCCGGTGGGAGAGTCTAGGACCAGAGAGCTCACAGCCTCAGAATTAAAGGGCGTTCCTTTAGAAAGGAGATGAGGAGGAATTTCTTCAGTCAGAGGGTGGTGAATCGTTGGAATTCGTTGCGACAGAAGGCTGTGGAGGCCAGGTCAGTGGATATTTTTAAGGCAGAGATAAATATAGGTTCTCGATTAGTATGGGTGGCAGAGGTTCAGTCAGTTTAAGAATAAGTGGTAACCCATTTAGAACGGAGGCGAGGAAACACTTTTTCTCACAGAGAGTGGTGAGTCTGTGGAATTCTCTGCATCAGAGGGCGGTGGAGGCCGGTTCTCTGGATGCTTTCAAGAGAGAGCTAGATAGGGCTCTTAAAAATATCGGAGTCAGGGGAGATGGGGAGGAGGCAGGAACGGGGTACTGATTGGGGATGATCAGGCATGATCACATTGAATGGCGGTGCTGGCTCGAAGGGCCGAATGGCCTCCTCCTGCACCTATTGTCTATTGTCTATTGTTATGGGGAGAAGGCAGGAGCATGGGGTTGGGAGGGAGAGATAGATCAGCCATGATTGAATGGCAGAGTAGACCTGATGGGCCGAACGGTCTAATTCTGTTCCTATCACCTAATTTGACACCAGGTCTCCAGGAGATTGGTCCGACAGTATTCCTGCCTCAATGATCTCCCCCACAGTATTTCCCATGCCACTGTAATCCTGCTACAGTTTCCTCATTTGTTTGCTATTCATCGCGAGGCTCTTGGTGTTTTGGCCCTACTGTTCGACCAAAGGGCCCTTCGGCCCATCGAGTCCCTGCCGACCAGCGACAATTTGTGCGATTTTACCACCCTAAGCAAACACGTATAGTGTGTTGTGTGTGTGTGT
>CM069139.1:9965074-10002574 GCA_035221665.1 Okamejei kenojei
TTGTGGGGGTATTGTGTGGGGAGGATTTACAGTAGAGAGTGCTTAGACGAATAACAAAAAGGAAAGCAGCGCCTGTAATCTTAGCGTAATTGGAGACATTCCTCTGCCGTGCATTGATTTTGAGGAAGTAATTTGGAGCTATTTGCTTGCTGCTTTTGTAAGAAGGTCTGATGACAGTAAACAGGCCTCAGACATCTGGAGGGGCGGCACGGGGGCGCAGCGGTCGAGCTGCCGCCTCACAGCGCCGGAGACCCGGGTTCGATCCCGACCACGGGCGCTGACTGCACGGAGTGCGCACGCTCTCCCCGTCACCTGCGTGGCTTTCCCCCCGAGATGTTCGGTTTCCTCCCACACTCCATAGACGTGCCAACTTGTAGGTTAATTGGCTCGGTAACGCGGGTAAATTGTCCCCAGTGTGCGTGGGATAGCGCTGGTGTGCGGGGGGGTCGCTGGTGGGCGCGGACGGACTCGGTGGGCCGAAGGGCCTGTTTCCGTGCTGTATCTCTAAACTGCCGTTGCTGGTTGCTGTCGAAGATAGACATACGAGGTTGCAGTAACTCAACCGGCCAGCCAGCATCTGTGGAGACAAAGGGACAGGTGACGTTTTGGGATGGATTCACCCGAAGACGGGTCTCAACCCGAAACGTCACCTCTTTGTTCTCTCCACAGATGCTGCCTGACCCAACGAATTACTCCAGCATTTTGTATCTATCTTCAGGCCTCAGAGGTACACAGATGTCCCGTGTGCAGGGTCGCCGACTGTCCCGTATTAGCCGGGACCTCCCGTATGTCGGGCTAAATCGGTTTGTCCCGTACGGGACCGCCCTTGTCCCGTATTTGACGGCCACCACTCGGGTCGAGGGGACTGTCGGGTCGGAGCGCCGCGTCCGGCCCCGCCTCACCCGTCCCCGACGTAGTGCAGCCCATGGAGTGCAGCAGCAGCAGTGCAGCAGCAGCAGCAGCGCCTCGCCCGTGGCCCCGTCGGTCGGCAGCCCGGCCAGCTGTCCGACGGCACCAACCCCCCTCCTTCTCATGGCTGAGCAACGGTTCATGAGTTGGACGGGGCGTCGGACTTTGCGCGCGGCCCGGGCCAAAGCTCCTCAGCTGGCCCGCCGGCTGGGCTTGGTGTGCAGTCCAGCACCCGGGCCCAACTCATCATTCACCCAGCCACGGGCCGATGAAATGCCGTCGGGAATTTGTCCCTTATTTTGACCTTTGTCCGTTATTTGTTTGTTAAGGGCTTGGACACGCTAGAGGCAGGAAACATGTTCCTGATGTTGGGAGAGTCCAGAACCAGGGGCCACAGTTTAAGAACGGAGACGAGGAAACACTTTTTCTCACAGAGAGTGGTGAGTCTGTGGAATTCTCTGCCTCAGAGGGCGGTGGAGGCCGGTTCTCTGGATGCTTTCAAGAGAGAGCTAGATAGGGCTCTTAAAGATAGCGGAGTCAGGGGATATGGGGAGAAGGCAGGAACGGGGTACTGATTGGGGACGATCAGCCATGATCACATTGAATGGCGGTGCTGGCTCGAAGGGCCAATTGGCCTCCTCCTGCACCTATTGTCTATTGTCTATTAATAACATCCATTGACGTGGCTTCCAGCGCCCGTAGTCGGGATCGGAACCCGGGTCTCCGGCGCCGCGTTCGCTGTAAGGCGGCAACTCTACCGCTGCGCCACCGTGAATCTGTGGAATTAATTGCAGCAGACGGCTGTGGAGACCGCTAATGGTGATCTATAGAGCGGAGTTTGATCGGTTCTTGATCAGTAAGGGCATCAAAGGTCACGGGGAGAAGACAGGAGAATGAGGTTGAGAGGGGAAAATAGATCAGCCATGATTGAATGGCAGAACAGACGCAGCGGGCCGAATGTCTTGAGATATATCCGCTCCTGTTGCTTTGGACCTTACACACTCGGGGCAATTTACAGGAGCCAACTAACCTACAAACCTGCACATCTTTGCCATGTGGGAGGAAACCGGAGCACCCGGAGAAAACCCACGCAGTCATAGGGTGAACACGCAAACTCTGCACAGACAGCGCCCGAGGTCAGGATCGAACCCGGGGTCTCTGGCGCTGTGAGGCAGCAGCTTCTACCGCTGCCCGAATTCCTGAAACGTTGCTATCTCCGCTTGACAGGTGTCTGTGTAAACACTTCCAACAAAAAAAATCATATTCTTTTGTCTACAAGTAAACTCCTTTCATGCTGTACAAAGATTGACTTCCTATTTACTGATTCCTACACGATGTAAGATGTTCCGCGTGTTTGCCATTGTCTTTTGAGTCTTTCATCTTTACTCTTGTGAAAAATTGAGGCCACACCTCAGGCCTGACAGTCGGAGGTTTCAGCAGGCGGACACAAGCGCTGGAGAAACTCAGCGGGCGAGGCAGCACCTACGGAGCGAGGAAATAGGCGACGTCTCGGGCTCGAGACCCGTTCTTCAGAAATTTCAGTTTGCACCAGCATAAGGCTTTTTATCATACTTGAGTTCAGTTTTCGCTTGAGTTCAGCTTATTGTCACGTGTGCCGAGGTGCAGCGAGAAGCCTTTGTTGCGCGGAAAGACGCAGGCCTTTGTCAGCGGAAAGACGCAGGCCGTCTGCAGTGTGCAGATACATGGCAAGGGAATAACCAGGTTTAGTGCACGATAAAGTCCGACCACCAGTCTGACTAAGGACCCCGTCCTGAAACATCCCCTCTCCATGTCCTCTGGATAAGCTGCCTGACCCACTGAGTTAATTCCCGGGATGGCGGGACTGTCATACGCTGAGAGAATGGAGCGGCTGGGCTTGTACAGTCTGCAGTTTAAAAGGATGAGAGGGGATCTCATTGAAACATATATGATTATTAAGGGTTTGGACGCGCTAGAGGCAGGAAACATGTTCCCGATGTTGGGGGAGTCCAGAACCAGGGGCCACAGTTTAAGAATAATGGGTAAGCCATTTCGGATGGAGGTGAGGAAACACTTTTTCTCACAGAGAAAGTTGTGAGTCTGTGGAATTCTCTGCCTCAGAGGGCGGTGGAGGCCGGTTCTCTGGATGCTTTCAAGAGGGAGCTGGATAGGGCTCTTAAAGATAGCGGAGTCAGGGGATATGGGGAGAAGGCAGGAACGGGGTACTGATTGGGGATGATCAGCCGTGATTACATTGAATGCGGTGCTGGCTCGAAGGGCCGAATGGTCTCCTCCTACACCTATTGTCTATTGTCTATTGAGTTACTCCAGCACGTTGTGCCTTTTTGCGCAAACCAGCATCTGCAGTTCAGGGATAGATGCAAAATGCTGGAGTAACTGAGTGGGTCAGACAGCATCTCTAGACAAAAGGAACAGGTGACGTTTTGGGTCGAGGTGCGACTTCAGACTCCAGCATCTTGTGTCTATCTTCAGCGTAAACCAGCATCTGCAGTTCCTCATATCTACCAGGCGTCCGACATTTTAATGGTATGAGATAAACCATACTTAATTTCTTCTAGTGGAAGGTGCACAGAGTCTCTTGCCCTGAGCAGGTGAATCGAGGACCGGAGCACATAGGTTTATGTTGCTGGGAGAATAGATTAAAATAGGAACCTGAGGGGTAACTTTTTCACACAAAGGGCGGTGGGTGTAAGGAACGGCTGCCAGGGGAGGTGGTTGAGGCTGGGACTATCCCAACGTTTAAGAAACAGTGGGACAGGTACATGGATAGGACAGTTTTGGAGGGATACGGGCCAAACGCAGGCGGGGGGGGGGGACTAGTGCAGACGGGGCATGTTGGCAAGTTGGGCCGAAGGGCCTGTTTCCACCCTGTATAAGATAAACACAAGTTAATCCGTGAGTGAACTGGAGCCCAACTCCAAACTATTCCTGCACACGAGTGCTCCGGAAGTGCGGCTCGTCTGCAGTCCGTTTGTCTTTTTCTGTTTTTGGTTTTTTTCCTGTCCCGTTTTTACAGTTTATTTCAGTTTATTTAGTTGTGTATGTGTGGGGGCGGTGGGTGTAACATGGTTTTTGACTCTTCCTTCGGTGGGGGGGGGGGGGGATGCGACCGTTCCTGCCGTATCCCCCCCGTCTCCGTGTCGGTCTGCGCTGAGGCCAATGGCGGAGCTGGCGGCCTCCGACTGCGACCGACCTTGAGGCTGGCTGGACTTACCAACGCGAGGCTGGCCGACTTCGGGGCTGCGGTTGGCGGGGCGACCCGACCTCCGACCCGACTCCCGCCGCGGGCCCAGTGGACGGCGTCATCGGGAGCTCGCGTTCTGTTTTTCCGAAGCTCCCGCAACGACAGCTGCGTCCGCTGGGCTGGAGGGCGGCAGCTTCGACCGCCCCGGGCCGCGGAGTTTGAACCGGCCCGTTTGCGGGGCACGGTTCAGCCGCGGCACTTACCTACCATCACCCGGCGGGGGCCACAACATCGGAGGCCTGGATCGCCGCAGCGTAGAGGGAGAGCAAGGAGCGAAGAGACAATGACTTTGGGACTTAAACTGTGTTGAGTGTTTGTTATTTATTCTATGTTATGGCTGCAGGCTAAACCATTTTGTTGCAACTGTAAAATGCAATGACAATAAATTGAATCAAATCAAATCAAGTTGGACAGGGATTCAACACAGAAACATAGACAATAGGTGCAGGAGCAGGCCATTCGGCCCTTCGAGCCTGCACCGCCATTCAATATGATCATGGCTGATCATCCAACTCAGTATCCTGTACCTGCCTTCTCTCCATACCCCCTGATCCCCTTAGCCACAAGGGCCACATCTAACTCCCTCTTAAATATGGCCAATGAACTGGCCTCAACTACCCTCTGTGGCAGAGAATTCCACAGACTCACCACTCTCTGTGTGAAAAATGATTTTCTCATCTCAGTCCTAGAAGACTTCCCCCTTATCCTTAAACTGTGACCCCTTGTCCTGGACTTCCCCGACATCGGGAACAATCTTCCTGCATCTAGCCTGTCCGACCCCTTAAGATCGTCGGGATACTGAAATGTGAACGGACAAACAAAAAGGCATTTAATCAAAGTCTCACACAACCAGGGCTGATTATTAACATAAACTATTCAGGGTTACTAAGCAATTTGCGTATCTTTGCGCACTCTCCCGCAAAGTATTATAATCATAAGCCTTGACCTCTTGACGTTGTGTGGATAATGGAAAGCAGGCCGATTACAAGTGCGCAGGGAAAATACTGTGTGAGCGCAGTTGTTGCTGAAACCCTTTGAGGAGTGGCATGGAGGGCGCGCCAGATTGTCATCGTCCCGTCAGGCTCATTGCAGCCATTTTGCAACTCGCTTTTTAACAATAACCAGGCGGCAAAGGGGGGTGCATTGACACACACGCCGGGATGCATCGCAGCCACGGTTTTGGAAACAGCTCCATCCGAGACCCCAAGCGATCGCGGCGAATTGTGGACGCGGCCCAGACCGTCGCGCAAACCGGCCTCCCTTCCGTCGACTCCATTTATACCTGGCGCTGCCCGGGCAAGGCCGGCAGCATCATCGAGCAGCAGTCTCGCTCCGGACACTCCCTCTTCTCCCCTCTCCCATTAGGCGAAAGGTACAGGAGTGGGGAAACGCACACCTCCCAGATTCGGGGACAGTTTCTTCCCAGCTGTTTTCAGGCACCTGAACCGTCCTACCACAGCCAGGGAGCAGCGCTGAACTACTATCTACCTCACTGGTGACCCTCGGACTATCCTTGACCAGACTTTCCTGGCTTTACCTTGCACTTATCATGTATCTGTACACGTCTGTGGAATTCTCTGCCACAGAAGGTAGTTGAGGCCAGTTCGTTGGCCATATTTAAGAGGGAGTTAAATGTGGCCCTTGTGGCTGAAGGGATCAGGGGGTATGGAGAGAAGGCAGGTACGGGATACTGAGTTGGATGATCAGCCATGATCATATTGAATGACGGTGCTGGCTCGAAGGGCCGAATGGCCTGCTCCTGCCCCTATTTTCTACGTTTCTATGTACACTGGATCTTACAAATGGATCAATTGTAATCACGTTTAAAAAGGAATTACAGATGCTGGAAAAATCGAAGGTAGATGAAAATGCTGGAGAAACTCAGCGGGTGAGGCAGCGTCTACGGAGCGAAGGAATAGGTGACGTTTCGGGTCGAGACCCTTCGACAGACGTAATCACGTGTTGTCTTTCCGCTGACTGGTTAGCACGCAACGAAAATCTTTTCACTGTACCTCGGTGCACGTGACAATAAACTAAACTGAAACTGAACTGGTGTGGTACAATGTTCTGAAACTCGCTGCTTAAAAATGTCCTTCTTTATCTCGCTCCCTCACACACACACACACACACACACTTGCTCTCTGCAAAATCAGAATGCTATTCATGCTAATCACTTTCTCCATTGTGGCTGGTTGCAGAAAACAGAGAGGGACAAAGCCAAGTGATAATGAATCATAATTACATGGAATTTCTGCCAAAATAGAGGAGGGGGGGAGAGGGAGATAGCGAGTTCATTTGCAGCTTGCTTCTGCAAGAGCTCACGACAAGAGGTCACACCAAGTCAACTGGGTTCAGGCGGCCGAGGTGGAGCGGCAGTAGAGTCACACAGCTGCCTCTCCCAGCGCCGCAGACCCGGGTTCGATCCCGACTACGGGCGCTGTCTGTACGGAGTTTGTACGTTCTCCCCGTGACCCACGTGGGGTTTTATACACAATAGACAATAAGTGCAGGAGTAAGGCATTTGGCCCTTCGAGCCAGCGCCGCCATTCAATATGATTATAGCTGATCATCCCCAATCAGTAGACAATAGACAATAGACAATAGGTGCAGGAGGAGGCCATTCGGCCCTTCGAGCCATTCAATGTGATCATGGCTGATCATCCCCAATCAGTACCCCGTTCCTGCATTTCTCCCCATATCCCTTGATTCCGTTAGCCCTAAGAGCTAAATCTAACTCTCTCTTGAAAACATCCAGTGAATTGGCCTCCACCGCCTTCTGTGGCAGAGAATTCCACAGATTCACAACTCGCTGCGTGACGTTTCGGGTCGAGACCCTTCTTCAGACTGATCTCTTTGGCTTGTCTGATGGGCCTGTCCCACTTTGGAGATTTTTCAACGGACTGCCGGCGCCTGTCAAACCGGCAACTGGAACGGCGGCTGTCAGAGTGGAACCACACACACACACACACACGCACACCGCTTCCTTCACCAGCCCGTTATGCAGGCGGGGGACAGGGCAAGCGGGGGGGAGCGCTGTCTGAGTGAAATTCACACGGTGCAAAGCCAAGGTGATGCAGACACGCACCGCGATGAACAGGAAGGTTGGCGCTGTGACTTAAGACGGCGAAAGAACAGTGTACGGGAAGAGTCACGCAAGTCCTTTAAATGAGGTGGGGTGAGGGGGGGGAGGAGGAGTGGAGACAACTTTTAAGAAGCCAGACATACACGGCTGTGAAGCTCGGCGGACATTTAACGTTACCGGTCGGCTATCCTTGGTTCTGAAAACTACTGCTTACGTTTTTTTTTTTCCCCCTCAAAGAGCCAATGAAATTCACCGGTCAGCGCCGGCTACAACCTACGGGAACCTGGCGACCCACTAGGACCACCTGGCGACCCACCTGGGGCACGCGAATTCTCGCTACTCTCCATGGCGGCTTCATTCTGGCCGCCGCTAATTTTTCCACGGCGACCGTAACGAGGCCGCGACCGGCTGCCAGAATGCGGGAACTCCTCGCGACCATGAAGGCGACTCCCCGGCGACCACCCGCGAACACGTGGGTACTGCACCGTCTCCCGCAGTCGCCTGAGTGGGACAGGCCCACGAGGGACAAATAATGCTTTCGAGCCATCTCCAGCTGGGATTGCGAAACTCCATTTGAGCTTGCAGCATTCCTGCCAGTCTTGCCTGCCTCTTGCTGTCCCCATCCATTCGGAGCGCACTCCCATTCCTTCCCCTATCCCCGACCCGTTTTAAAACCATGAGATTAAAGTGGGCAGAGATGATGACAACATTTTTAACAGAATTTAACAACAAAAATAATAACAACCATAATAGTTTCTCTCCCGGGTTGCTGGGAAGCAAGGATAATCTTTAATTCCCGGAGACGTCCTGTAGAATTGGCAACATGTGTTGGCACAGCTCGCGACACTGTGTGGCCCCGGGAGACGTGCTGAAACATACCAAAGCTGCAAGGGGCGATTAGCATTTCCGTGCGAATAAAATTCTCGATGCGGAAAATGTGTTTTCTTCATAAAATAGTTTCCAAAGAAACCGAGAGCGTTTTTTTTTTTTCCTTTCGTATTTCGTGGGTTTTTTTTTTTATAACCCAAAATAAAACGAGATCAATTGCCGAATCATTAATAGCGTGGGTGGGAAAATGAAAAGTAAAGACTTGGATAGCAGCTTCTGGATCGCGCATCGAAGAATGAAGGCGGGATTCTGCCTGGACCTGCGGCCGACCGTCTCCGGTCTGAAGAAGGGCCTCGACCCGGAACGTCACCCGTTCCTTCTCTCCGGAGACGCTGCCTCACCCGCTGGGTTGCTCCAGCATTTTTGTGTCTACCTTCGATTTTACACCAGCATCTGCAGTTCTTTCCTACACATCCACACACAGTGCCCTGGCACCATTCAGTGAACAGGCAGAATACAGCTGCACGATTTGAATAACCAAGCCACAAATGAGTTTAATTGTTTACCTTAATGGGACCATGTTTTTGTAGGTGCTGCAATTTTAAATCTGAAGCCCAACGCAATTATAATCACGTTTCTTTGTGTTGAATGTACAGAGCTTTCTTAGGAATAATACTTCATTTCTTAAAAAAAATAATAATTGCACTGAGACTTTGGAGAAATGGCGCAGAAACCCGGCCCTTCGGAGCGCCGACTAGCGATCCCCGCACACCAACGCTATCCCACACACACCAGGGCCAATTTACAATTTTACTCAAGGCCAATTCACCTGAAAATTTGAGGAAGGACATTCTTGCTATTGAGGGAGTGCAGCGTAGGGTCACCAGGTTAATTCCCGGGATGGCGGGACTGTCAGATGCTGAGAGAATGGAGCGGCTGGGCTTGTACACTCTGGAGTTTAGAAGGATGAGAGGGGATCTTATTGAAACATATAAGATTATTAAGGATTCGGACACGCTAGAGGCAGGAAACATGTTCCCGATGTTGGGGGAGTCCAGAACCAGGGGCCACAGTTTAAGAATAAGGAGTAAGCCATTTAGAACGGAGACGAGGAAACACTTTTTCTCACAGAGTTGTGACTCTGTGGAATTCTCTACCTCAGAGGGCGGTGGAGGCCGGTTCTTTCAAGAGAGAGTTCGATAGGGCTCTTAAAGATAGTGGAGTCAGGGCTTATGGGGAGAAGGCAGGAACGGGGTACTGATTGTGGATGATCAGCCATGATCACAGTGAATGGCGGTGCTGGCTCGAAGGGTCGAATGGCCTCCTCCTGCACCTATTGTCTATTGTCTAAAACCTGTGCATCTTTGGAGTGTGGGAGGAAACCCGGAGCAGGTCACGGGGAGAACGTACAAACTCCGTACAGGCAAGTGATCAGCATCGAACCCGAGTCTGCGGCGCTGTGAGGCAGCAACTCTACCGCTGCGCCACCGTGCCTCCACCCCCCCCCTCAATTTTGTGAGACACTTATCTGGTCGTCCATCTAAAAACCACAGAGGAAACAAAGAGGGACCTGAGGGTGGGGGCGGTGGTGGTGGTGGGCAGGGGCCGACTAAAGGGGACCTGGCATGGGGGGGGGAGGGGCACAAAGTACATAGGGGGACCATTTGGGGCCTGTAATGAACACTTTGTAGCTGTTTAACAATTTTTTTCTCATTTACACCAAAGCCAATTGACCCCGCGTCTTTGGAGTGCGGGAGGAAAGCGAAGTTCTCGGAGAAAACCCCGCGCAGGTCACGGGGAGAACGTGCAAACTCCGCACAGACGGCGCCCGTAGTCGGGATGGAACCCGGGTCTCCGGCGCTGCGAGCGCGGTAAGGCAGCACTTGGTTACCGTGGCCGCCCTTTCTGGGTAGCTGGGCATTCTGGGTAGCTGGGTAGCGTAACATGGTCTGCAAGTAAGAATTTCATTGTCCTATCTGGGACACACGAGAATAAAACGCTTGACTCTCGACGTGAATAATATAAGCTACGGACATAGAATGACACCATGAAGAGGTTTCAAACAACCTCATCGATTTTATTATACATCAAAAAAAATTTGTCATAATCGCTACTTTTATATCTACGTGATTAGCGTGGGTGTCGGGGGCTACGGGGAGAAGGCAGGAGAATGGGGTTCGGAGGGAGAGAGGGATCAGCCACGATTGAATGGCAGAGTGGGCTCGATGGGCCGAATGGCCTAATTCTCCTCCCGTCACTTGTGAACATACGAAAAATGCCTTCCTCGGCCTGGAACTTATGGAGAGGACAATATTGAGATTAATAATGATGATTTCATGCGGAGTTGTAATTAACAGTTGCAGAAAACAAATTGCAGATGTTAGCAGCGTTAAATGCTATGAAATACGCTTGCATTCATATTTATCTTTGCTGTTAACGAGGCCTGTTGCAAGCGCACGGGACATCTGCAATGCTCGCTCTTTGCTGTGCACTTGGCCGGCTCCATATAGGCCTCACCCTTCACACATGAAGTTGACAAGGCCTGGGAAAATATAAAGCTGAATTATAAATAAGTTTGTTCCACCAACGATTCCAGAGACTGAGTTGAATCCTTAACTGTGGGGCAAGTCGCGTCTGTCCTCACAAACGTTTGTTGATGATATTCCTTTTGACACGCGAGCTTCGGGGAGAGGAATTGATTTTCACGCCTCAAGCCGGCACGGTGGCGCGGCGGGTAGAGTTGCCGCCTCGCAGCGCCGGAGACCCGGGTTCCATCCTGACCACGGGCGCTGTCTGCACGGAGTTTGCACCTTCGTCCCGTGACCTGCCTGGGTTTTTGTTTTCCTCACTGGGATCTCCGGTTTCCTCGTGTGCTAATTGCCTTGGTCTAATTGTAAATTGTCCCTCGTGTGTGTGTCTGTGTGTGCGCGTGCGTGCGTGCGTGCGTGTGCGTGTGCGTGTGCGTGCGTGTGCGTGCGTGTGCGTGTGCGTGTGTGCG
The DNA here is from genome assembly GCA_035221665.1 of Okamejei kenojei. Lineage (NCBI taxonomy): Eukaryota > Metazoa > Chordata > Chondrichthyes > Rajiformes > Rajidae > Okamejei > Okamejei kenojei. Next base: position 9,976,136 of record CM069139.1, read on the forward strand.
TGTGTGTGTGTGTGTGTCTGTGCGTGCGTGTGTACACGATGGTGATAGTGCGCGGGGATCGCGGGTCGGCGCGTACTCGGTGGGCCGAGGGGCCTGTTTTCAAGCTGTATCTCTAAACGAACACGAAACCTCACTCGTGGCTCTGTGGGATACCACTGAGTCTGAAGAGGGGTCTCGACCCGAAACATCACCAAGTCAAGTCACTTTATTGTGTCAACCAATTCCTTCTCTCCATAGATGCTGCCTCACCCGCTGAGTTCCTCCAGCAATTTTGTCTTCCTACTGAGTTAACTACTGTTAAGTTAGGGGACCTCCCTTTGCCAATGCATGTAGTGTTAAACCACCTTCTCCCAAAGGCACTAATTCCCGTTGGGCCTGCGTCGCATTGAGGGGCCCATCATCAACATAGAAACATAGAAACATAGAAATTAGGTGCAGGAGCAGGCCATTCAGCCCTTCGAGCCTGCACCGCCATTCAATATGATCATGGCTGATCATCCAACTCAGTATCCCGTACCTGCCTTCTCTCCATACCCTCTGATCCCCTTAGCCACAAGGGCCACATCCAACTCACTCTTAAATATATCAAGATGGAGAAACATCGAACACAGGACGGCCCAGCACAGGAACGGGGCCTTCGGCTCAGGATGTTCGTACCGAACATGATGCCCAGTTAAACTAATCTCACCTGCCTGTACATGATGTGTGGGAAGGAACGGCAGGGGCTGGTTTAAACCGAAGATGGACACACAAAAATGTTGAGCAACTCAGCGGGGCAGGCAGCATCTCTGGAGAGACGGAAGAGGTGAAACCGTTCGTGGTCGAGACCCTTCTTCGGAAATCTTCAGTTTCCCCCTCCCCCGACTCTCAGTGAGGAAGGGTCTCAATCCCAACACATCTGTAGCAGCGTAAGCCATTTAGAACGGAGACGAGGAAACACTTTTCCACACAGGGGGTTGTGAGTCTGTGGAATTCTCTGCCTCAGAGGGCGGTTCTCTGGATACTTTCAAGAGAGAGCTAGATAGGGCTCTTAAAGATAGCGGAGTCAGGGGATATGAGGAGAAGGCAGGAACGGGGTACTGATTGGAGATGACCGGCCATGATCAATAGACAATAGACAATAGACAATAGGTGCAGGAGGAGGCCATTCGGCCCTTTGAGCCAGCACCGCCATTCAATGTGATCTTGGCTGATCATCCTCAAACAGATCACATTGAATGGCGGTGCAGGGCTCGAAGGGCCGAACGGCCTCCTCCTGCACATATTGTCTATGTTCGTCCATTCCTTCTCTCCAGAGGATGCTGCCTGTCCCCCGCTGAGTTACTCCGGCACTTGGTGTCTATCTTTGGTGCAAACCAGCATCTGCAGTTCCTTCCCACGCATCACTATCAATAGCAGATTGGGCGGTGGTACATCTTGTGAGTGAGTGAGTGGCACCACTGTTTGTGGAGGTTGACATTGGTTGGGGTGTGAAGTATAAAGATGGATCTTTCTCCAAGGCGAGGGCTGCAGAGGCCTTGGTTTGTCACCCAGGATGCCTGCAAACGATGATTGGGTTCTAAAACTGGCAATTCTTTCACCTCCCACACTCTTCCCCACATGCAAATACTTGCTTATTATACACATGCATATGAATTTCTGAAAAAAAAAAAAATATTAACTGCGAATTCTGACGGGGAGACAAAATCTCTGGAGAAACTTTTCTTGCATCGGGCTTTGCTCGCACAAGTTTACTGCTGTAGGTAGGGTCGCCAGCTTTCCCACTCCCAAGGTCAAAATACGGGGCAAATTTCCCGACGGCAATCCGTTGACCGACTCGGCCCGTGGCTGGGTGAATGGTGAGTTGGGCCCGGGTGCTGGACTGCACACCAAGCCCAGCCGGCGGGGCCAGCTGAGGAGTTTTGGCCCGGGCCGCGCGACGTCGCCCGCAAAGTCCAGCGCCCCATCCAACTCATGAACCGATGATCAGCCACGAGAAGGAGGGGGGGTGGTGGTGTCGGCGGCAAGCGAAGGTCCGAAGGATCGGACAGCTGGCCGGGCTGCCGACCGACGGGGCCACGGGCGAGGAGCTGCTGCTGCACTCCATGGGCTGCACTACGTCGGGACGGGTGAGGCGGGGCCGGACGCGGCGCTCCAACCCGACCCGAGCAGTAACAGTCAAATATGGGGACAAGGGCGGTCCCGTACGGGACAAACCAATTCAGCCCAATATACGGGATGTCTTCAGACTTGAAGAAGGGTCTCAAACCGAAACGTCGCCCTTTCCTTCTCTCCAGAGATGCTGCCTGTCCCGCTGAGTTACTCCAGCATCTTGTGTCTACCTTCAATGGGTATTTTTAAAGGCAGATCCATGATTAGTACGGGTGTCAGAGGTTAGAGGGCGAAGGCAGGAGAATTGGGTTGAGAGGGAAAGATAGATCAGTCATGATGGGCTTGATGGGCCGGATGGCCTTATCATGCTCCTAGATTTTCAATCTGGAATGTTGGACTCCAGGTAGCATCACATTTGGGTACATTGGAACAACTCAAGGTTTGGACCCATAGAGCAAGAATTCAAGGATACTTTTTTTTTTACATGTCCCATACAGTCATGGAGTCATACAGTGTGGAAACAGGCCCTTCGGCCCAACTCGCCCACACCGGCCAACAATGTCCCAGCTACACTGGTCCCACCTGCCTGCGGTTGGTCCATGTCCTTCCAACCCTGTCCGATCCATGTACCAACTCTTTGCTTTTGCAAATCAAACAGCAGACTTTCCACCTGGTCAGTAGGCGAAAGAGTCGCCAGGATTCTGGGCACCGACAAGGGTTCAAAGGTTACAGTGTTAGTTTTCGAGATACAACCACGGAAAACGGGCCCTTTGCCCACCGACTAGCCATCCCCGCAAACTAACTTCCTGCACACACCAGGGACAACCTACCCCTGCACCACCCTGCAAACCTCCTCTGCTTCAAGGGAACAAACCCATCTTCTCCAGTCCCAAGCGCCAGTGTCAGATATCACCAGCGAGCTATCATGTAAATTGCTCGTTCGGAAACAGGCCCTTCTCACCCCAGTCCAGCTTCAGTCAAAAAGCACTGAACCAAGCACTTGATCAACTAGCCTTTATTTCGACAAAACACAATTACAGTTCCCACTACTAGACCTAACCACCGCGGGTTCGATCCTCGTATCTGCCTGATCAAGCCCTCTCGGCCTCGCTCAGACAGAGACGCAGTCCTAAGCGCTCTCCCAGAAGATCAACACAGGACCCCGCGGCAGCGGACTTTTATAGGTCCCGGGACCTCGAGGGACCGAACCACATGGGGGTGGTCTCTTCACAATCCAATTACAGATATCGATTAACCCCATACATGACAGACATTTCCCTAACCCAATAATACAGCAGCTAATACATTGTATTCAAATAGGGCTTCTTAAGGAAGCAAACATTGCAACATTTGCCCTGATCTGCAAGAAAACCAGGCAAGGCTCAACACCTCATCCAACCAACACTCGGCAAAGTAGAACTCTACAACATTATTTATAATTATTTACCAGGTGTATGTCTGGTTTACAGCCATCCAATCCATCTATGCATTTTGCACCTGATTGACAGGGTCTGCAGATGGTCTTATTCTTTTCCAGCAGCTCAGGTCTGGGCTCCAGATAAACTGGCGCCACTCTGCAGCTTGTCCCAGTTGTGCAGAGAGCAATTCCAAATTGACCAAATCTCCCAGCAGGCCTGAAGCTCTTACCCCATTTTAGAGTCCTAGCCTCTCCAATCTGGCCAGCAATAACAATCACCTCCGGCACGGCAACACTTTGCGTAATTGCATGGGCTCGCTTGAATAGTTGAGTTTGGTTTAGTTTGGAGATACAGAGCGGAAACAGGCCCATAACCTCACCGAGTCCGTGCCGATCAGCGATCACCCCGCTCACTAACGCTACCCGACGCACACTGGGGACCGCTCACAATCACACCAAGCCAACTAGCCTACAAAACCTGTCCGTCTTCGGAGTGCGGGAAGAAAACGGAGTTTGTGGAAAAAACCCACGCGGGTCACGGGGAGAACAGACAGCGCCTGTAGTCGGGATGGAACCCGGGTCTCCGGCGCTGTGAGGCAGCGACTCTACCGCTGCGCCACCGTGACCACCCCAAGTGATCGGATAAAGATGTCCTTTTAGCCAGCAGGATAAAATGAGTCATTCAGAAACATGTCTGAGGACACATTTGCCACGTTCCCAAATGGCACAGTGATAGTTTTGGAGAGATGTTACACCAGAAGTCTAAAGCCCTTCAGCTAGTTGAGCTACTGCCAGCATTAGCTAATTAAATGCACTATCTGCTCCAATCTAATTTATCTTTCGCTTTCCTGTATCTTTTCATACATGTCCAAATTAATTTTAAAATCTTTATGGTCTTTGACAGAGGTTCCCCTCAAAAGTTGCTCTTGGAAAATTGTTTACAAGCTCAAATAAAGGCAGACAAAAATGCTGGAGAAACTCAGCGGGCGAGGCAGCATCTATGGAGCGAAGGACTAGGTGACGTTTCGGGTCGAGACCCTTCTTCGGTCTGAAGAAGGCTCTCGACCCAGAAACGTCGCTACTCCTTTTCTCCACTGATGTTGCCTCACCCGCTGAGTTTCTCCAGCATTCTTTGTCAACTATTGTTTACTGTTTGCTAGGTGAGAACGAGAAGCTGGTGTGACTTGGGCGGGGGGGAGGGATGGAGAGAGAGGGAATGCCGGGTTGAGAAGTTAGTATGATAATTCGTACCCCTGAGTTGTCATCTGCTCAAGCTCAATATGAGATGCTGTTCCTTCCAATTTGCGTTTAAGGTTTAACCCTCCACCAGTCCTGCGTTAACCCACGTTGGCATCAACTGTTTTTCGCTTTCCATCACACAGTGAGGAATGTGGAGGAGTCACCGTGGTGGATGTTTATGTTAAAATGGATTTTGAGTGTTCTGCTGCTTTTTATTTGTATGACTGACTTTGCACATGAAATTTTCCAGCATCTGCAGATCTTTCTTAACCAGCTATTTTTTTAAAGTTCCATTTTACTTCCTCTAATGATAATCCTGCCTAATACATCTTGCTTGGTCTTTAGTTTAGCCTGGTTTGGAGATACGGCGCGGTAATCGGCCCAACGACCAGCGTCCCCACACACTAACACTACCCTACACACACACACACACACACACACACTAGGGACAATTTTACATTTATACCAAGCCAATTAACCAACAAACCTGCACATCTTTGGAGTTTGGGAGGAAACCAAAGATCTCAGTGAAAACCCACGCGGGTCACGGGGAGACCGTTCAAACTCCATACAGACAGCACCCGCCTTATATGGGTCAGCTATTTCCTGAAGAAGGGTCTCGACCCAAAACGTCACCCATTCCTTTTGTCCAGAGATGCTGCCTGACCCGCTGAGTTACTCCAGCATTTTGTGTCGACCGTCGGTGTGAACCAGCATCTGCGGTTCCTCCCTGCACATGGGCCTGTTTCCTTGCAGCGGGACTGGAACGCCGGTGAGATTGTCAACAACATTACGAGTTAAACTTAGTTGCGAGTTAAACGTCACGAGAATCTCGAATCTGCTTTCTCCGTCCCGCTGGGCAGGGGAGTTAAGGAGATGAGAAGTTCACAGGAGAAAGACTCCAGGGTGTGGTAGCAGGATCAGGCCACCAGAAGCCTCAGGCTTGCCCCACCATCGAATAGCAGCAGGCCCGACCTGCCCCGGCACCAACTCCTCTTCTGTGCCAGTTGTCAATAGGAGCAGAGAAGGCCGCCCTATCCCTCCAGCCTCATGTACCATTCAATCATGGCTAATTTAAACTAATTTAATCTTCGGGTTCGATGGCGCTCGCCTGCCCAATTCTCCGAACCACTATCATTTCATAAGTGATAGGAGCAGAATTAGGACATTCGGCCCATCAAGTCTACTGCGCCATTCAATCGTGGCGAAGCGTTGATCTCTCCCTCATAACCCCATTCTCCTGCCTTCTCCCCGTAACCCCTGACACCCGTACTGATCAAGAATCTATCTCTCTCTGCCATAACAAAATATCCATTGACTTGGCCTCCACAGCCGTCTGTGGCAAAGGTTTCCACATTAACTCCCCATGTGGTCAAAATATCAAATTCAACCTTGAATTCATATTCATCAGCTCCGCATCAATAGCCTTTGGGTTCACAAACTACCTTCATCTGGCTAATTGCTCCCATTGAGCATGGAACCGTACACCACAGGAACAGTCCCTTCGGCCCGCAATGTCCATGCTCTACATGATGCCAAGGCTAACTCTTATTTGCCTGCAGTGGAATTGATTGTAGACTTTAGGAGAGCTCCCCCTCCCCTCACCCCACTCACCATCAGCAACACCACAGTCACATCTGTGGAGTCTTTTAAGTTCCTGGAAACCATCATCTCCAAGGACCTTAAGTGGGGGGCTACCATCGACTGCACAGTCAAAAAGGCCCAACAGAGGATGTACTTCCTGCGGCAGCTGAGGAAGCACAATCTGCCACAGGCAATGATGGTCCAATTCTACACGGCCATCGTAGAGTCTGTCCTCACCTTCTCCATCATGGTCTGGTTTGGCTCAGCCACCAAGCACGACACCCGGAGGCTGCAGCGAATCGTCCGATCAGTGGAGAAGATTATTGGCTGCAACCTTCCCCCCATTGATGAACTGTACACTGCAAGGGCCAGGAAGCGAGCGGGCAAGATCATCTCTGACCCCTCTCACCCTGGCCACAAGCTCTTTGAATCACTTCCCTCTGGAAGGCGACGCCGGACTGTCAAAGCTGCCACAGCCAGACAGAAAAACAGCTTTTTTTCCCCACGAGTAGTTGCTCTACTCAATACCCATAAATCCCTAGCCTTCTTTTGCTCTTGTGTTTTATTTCATTCACATGTTTAATCGATAATGTTTTATTATTAACGTTTAATGTTTTATGTGTTCACTCCTAACTGTCACTGCATGTCATGTTGTCACTTGCGGGCGGAGCACCAAGGCAAATTCCTTGTATGTGCACATACTTGGCCAATAAACTCACTCAATTCAATTGAACATAATCCATGTCCCTCCATTCCCTGCAGGTCCATGTGCCTATTCGAAAGTCTCTGAAACGCCACTGTCCCACCTGCCTCCACCACCGCCACCACCAACCCAGTTTCAGTTCCGTTCATTGTCATGTGTAGATTTTATTGCGCGCTATCCAGTCAGCAGAGGATAGGCTTGTTTGGTCGTGTACATGCCGATCGATTAGCTCACGGCTGCACCACGACGTCTCACCCGTGACACTCAATGCCACGGCCAACAACGACACGCCTCCTTTACCACTCTTGTCTACTCGTGTTCCCACTTTCTGGAAAGTGATAGACTCGGATCCCAAGCTTCCTCTGCGTCTCAATCAAGTTACGGGCCTGTCCCACTTACGCCACTTTTTCGGCGACTGCCGGCACCCGTCGTAGGTCGTTGCAGCTATTAAAGTTGCCAGCGGCAAACGGGATGAAAAAGGTTGGGAAACCCCTGCCTTCGTCCCTTCCCCCAAAGACACCAGTGATTACTATTACCCTAGGACCGAATATCCATCTGTTTCAACAACGATTGTATCCCTAATACAGGAACGTCAGAGCCCACCGCTCGCTTTGATGTCATTGAAACATTCTCTCTTTAGCCGACAGTGAACGGTCTTTCACGCAGAAAGTCCAAAGTACAGACCGAGATTTCATGAACGCTGGAAACCCCACCGGAGTTCTGCCTCGGCTGAAGACTTATGGGCCTGTCCCACTTACGCAACTGGGCCTGTCCCACTTACCCAACTTTTTGGGCGACTTGCCGGCACCCGTCGCAGGCCGTCGCAGGTCGGCGAAAATCTTCAACAAGTTGAAAATCCAGCGGCGACCAGAAAGACGCTACGACTCTTTGGGCGACTGAGGAGACGACTCACGACCGTACAGGCGACCCCCTGGCGACATGTCGCGGGGTGAGGCCTGTACGGTCGTGAGTAGTCGCCCAAAGAGTCGTGCCTTGTTCTGGTCGCCGCTGGATTTTCAACATGTTGAACATTTTCGGCGACCCGCGACGGCCTACGACGGGTGCCGGCGAGTCGCTGAAAAAGTCGCGTAAGTGGGACAGGCCCATTTAGGGTCTTGCGATTAATTGCATATTTTCCACTTACATTCGATCTCTCAAAGAGCAACACCTCACAGCTGCTCAGATTAAGCTCCATCTGCCATTTTAGTTTAGTTTAGTTCAGAGATACATTGTGGAAACAGGCCCTTCGGCCCGCCGAGCCTGTGCCGACCAGCGATTCCCACGCACTAGCGCTATCCTACACACTAGGGACGAGTTACGTGCGCACGTTCTCCCCCTGACCAGCGTGGGTTTTCTCCGGGTTCTCAGGATTCCCCCCCACACGCTTAAGACGTGCAGGTTTGTAGGTTAATTGGTTTCGGGAAGATGTTAAATTATCCCTAGTGTTGCAGCATAGAGTTTGTGTACAGGAGTGGTCGCTGGTCGGCGAGGACTCGGTGGGCCGAAGGGCCTGTTTCCGCACTTTAGTTTAAAGTCTAATTGCAAACCGTACACACAGATTTCACAGAATATGGGTCTGGAAAACAGAGGCACAAGAGATTGCCAATACCAGAACCTCGAGCAAAAACAGTGCTGGAGGAACTCAGGTAGGTCAGGCAGCATCTGTGGAGGGAATGGACAGGTGACGGGACCCTTGCACTTACGTAGAAACATAGACAATAGGTGCAGGAGTAGGCCATTCGGCCCTTCGACCCAGCATCGCCATTCAATGTGATCATGGCTGATCATCCAAAATCAGTACCCCGTTCCTGCTTTTGCCCCCATATCCCTTGATCCCCTCAGCACTAAGAGCTAAAGCTAACTCTCTCTTGAAAACATCCAGTGAATTGGCCTCCGCTGCCTTCTGTGGCAGAGAATTCCACAGATTCGCAACTCTCTGGGTGAAAAAGTTTCCCCACATCTCTGTTCTAAATGGCCTACCCCTTATTCTTGCCTTCATACTTTATTCATCTGTCTGTGGAAGGGACTCAACCCAAAGCCTAATCTGTCCAATCCTTCCATAGATAGAGTCATAGAGTGATACAGTGTGGAAACAGGCCCTTCGGCCCAACTTGACCACACTGGTGAAAAATGTCCCAGCTCCACTAGTCCCACTGGGTCTGTATCCCTCCAAACCCGTCCTATCCATGTACCTGTCCAACTGTTTCTTAAACGATGGGATAGTCCCAGCCTCAACTACCTCCTCTGGCATCTTGCTCCATACACCCACCACCCTTTGTGTGGAAAAGTGACCCTTCAGATTCCCACTAAATCTTTTCCCCTTCACCTTGAACCTATGTCCTCTGGTCCTCGATTCCCCTACTCTGGGAAACATAGAAACATAGAAATTAGCTGCAGGAGCAGGCCATTCGGCCCTTCGAGCCTGCGCCGCCATTCAATAAGATCATGGCTGATCATCCAACTCATATTGTATCCCGTACCAGCCTTCTCTCCATACCCCCTGATCCCTTCAGCCACAAGGGCCACATCCAACGCCCTCTTAAATATGGCCAACGAGCTGGCCTCAATTTAAGAGAACTGGCCTCAAAGAGACTCGGTGCGTCTACCCGATCTATTCCCCTCATGATTTTGTACACCTGTGTGAGATCTCCCCTCATCCTCCTGCGCTCCATGGAGTAGAGTCCCAGCCTGCTCAACCTCTCCCTGCAGCTCACACCCTCTGGTCCTGGCAACATCCTGGTGAATCTTTTCTGAACCCTTTCAAGCTTGACAATATTAACTGTCTGGAACTGCCTGACCTCCCCAGTTCCTCCACAGCTTTGCGCTTTGCTCGTGGCTCCGAGCAAGTCATATTCAAAATGTTCACGTTCAAACATATTGCAAATTTAGATAAAAAGAAAATAACTCTGCTTCAAGTTCAAGTTACATTTATTGTCACATTCACCCAAGCGATGCAGTGAAATTTGAGTTACCATGCAGCCACACAAATAAAATAGAATGAACACGTCATAGAATGTGACATGTTATATTCTATATTCTATAGAATGGGACTGTCATACGCTGAGAGAATGGAGCGGCTGGGCTTGTATACTTTGGAGTTTAGAAGGATGAGAGGGGATCTCATTGAAACCTATAAGATTATTAAGGGTTTGGTCACGTTAGAGGCAGGAAACATGCTCCCGATGTTTGGGGGAGTCCAGAACCAGGGGCCACACAGTTTAAGAATAAGGAGTAAGCCATTTAGAACGGAGACGAGGAAACACTTTTTCTCACAGAAAGTGGTGAGTCTGTGGAATTCTCTGCCTCAGAGGGCGGTTCTCTGGATACTTTGAAGAGAGAGCTAGATAGGGCTCTGAAAGATAGCGGAGTCAGGGGATATGGGGAGAAGGCAGGAACGGGGTACTGATTGGGGATGATCAGCCATGATCACATTGAATGGCGGTTCTGTCTCGAAGGGCCGAATGGCCTACTCCAGCACTTACTGGCTATTGTCTATTGACGTGAACATCCCCCCACAGCGGAATCAACGTTTCCCACTGTGAGGGAAGGCACCAAAGTTCAGTCACCCTCCTCTTGTTCTCAGATTAAAAATGCCGGGGAAACTCAGCGGGTGAGGCAGCGTCTATCCCTTCGCTCCACAGATGCTGCCTCACCCGCTGAGTTTCTCCAGCATTTCTATCTACCTTCGATTTCTCCAGCATCTGCACTTTCGTCTTGCACACTCCTCTTGTTCTTCATGCGTTAAAGTTACGACGCAAGTTAATTGCGGCACACCCCAAATTAGATGACGCTGCGGGCACACAAAAGGCTGGAGAAGCTCAGCGGGGTGCAGCAGCATCCAAGGAGCGAAGGAGACAGGCGACAGTTTCGGGTCGAGACCCTTCTTCAGACGATGGTGTGATTGAGTCAGAGAGCTCTGATAGAGCATTGTTGTAGGTGTTGTGCAACAAGCTGGCATTGTGTGCATACTGTGATTAATAGTGGTGGGAGCAACGAGGGAGACATTATGCAAATGTCATGCCCCCTCCTCCCATTGTAATTCATTACAGGCCCACATTGCCTCATTCAATGAGGCAATGATTCGATTTTGGGTCGAGTCCTTTCTTCAGAAGTGAAATTTCAGAAATGAAAATTCCCTGAAGGTGGAATCGCATGTAGATGGGGTGGTAAAGAAAGCCTTTGGTGTGCTGGCCTTTATAAATCAGAGCATTGAATATAGGAGTAGGGAAGTAATGTTAAAATTGTACAAGGCATTGGTAAGACCAATTCTGGAGTATGGTGTACAATTTTGGTCGCCTAGTTATAGGAAGGATGTCAACAAAATAGAGAGAGTACAGAGGAGATTTACTAGAATGTTGCCAGGGTTCCAGCAACTATGTTACAGAGAAAGGTTGAACAAGTTAGGTCTTTATTCTTTGGAGCGCAGAAGGTTAAGGGGGGACTTGATTGAGGTCTTTAAAATGATGAGAGGGATAGACAGAGTTGACGTGGATACGTTTTTCCCATTGAGGGTAGGGAAGATTCAAACAAGAGGGCATGACATGAGAATTAAGGGACAGGGGTAACGTGAGGGGGAACTTCTTTACTCAGAGGGTGGTGGCTGTGTGGAATGAGCTTCCAGCAGAAGTGGTGGAGGCAGGATCGATTTTAACATTTAAAAGTAAAGTGGATAGGTATATGGACGTGAAGGGAATGGAGGGGTATGGTCTGAGTGCAGGTAGATGGGACTAGGGGAAAACAAATGGTCGGCACGGACTGGAAGGGCCGAGAGGGCCTGTTTCCGTGCTGTAATAGTTATATGGTTATATGGTTAAATACAGCCCCAGGACTTAGGTTCTGACATGGCTGAGGGACAGCAGCGGTAGAGTTGCCCGCCTTACAGCGCTTGCAGTGCCGGATCCCAACTTCGGATGCTTGAGAAAGACCTGCAGATGCTGGAAAAATTGAAGGTAGACAACAATGCTGGAGAAACTCAGCGCGTGAGGCAGCATCTATGGAGCGAAGGAAATAGGTAACGTTTCGGATCGAGACCCTTCTTCAGACTCAAGCTTGGTCTCACCGATGTAGAGCAGCAGACATCTAGAGCAGCGGATGCAATAGAGGAGGTTGGAGCAGGTGAACCTCTGCCGCACCTGGAACGACTGCTTGGGTCCTTGAATGGCGTCAAGGGGGGCGGTGAAGCGACAAGTGCAGCATTTCCTGCGGTTGCAAGGGAAAGTGCCCGGATGGGGTGGTTCGGGTGGGAAGGGACAAATTGGACAGGGAGTTACGGAGGTAGCGGTCTCTGCGGAAAGCAGACGGGGGGGGGGGGGGGGGGGGGGGGGGGGGGGGGGGGGGGGGGGGGGGGGGGGGGGGGGGGGGGGGGGGGGGGGGGAGGGGGGGGGGGGGGGGGGGGGGGGGGGGTGAGACGGGAAGATGTGGCCAGTGTGGGATCCCGTTGGAGGTGGCGAAAATGTCAGAGGATCTTTTGTTGCATGTGACGGGTGGAAGGGTGGAAGGTGAGGACAAGGGGGACCCGCCCTTGTTACGAGTGGTGGGGTGGGGAGTGAGAGCAGATTCACGGGGAATAGAAGAGACCCTGGTGAGAGCCTCATCTATGGTCGAAGTGGGGAGCCCCCGTTCCCTGAAGAATGAGGCCGTCTCATGCCCTGGAACACCTCATACATAATCTACATATTTATGTATCAGTCTGAAGAACTGATCTACTGGTCTCCATGACAGATGGACACGCTGATGCGCGTGCAATCCTCTCTATCAGTTCGGCTGAGCAACGCAGCGCATTTCCTCCCCAGGTGAACTTTTACGCCAATCCAATAAATTCCTGGTGACTGTTACTGACATTTGCTTTTTTATTCCAGATTAATTTCTAATTGCTTTAATTGAAATTTCCAAGCTGACAAGATTTAAATTGACGTCTTGAAATCGATAGTCAAGGTCGTTGCATACTTGTTTGGAAATATTTCCATTACGTAGTTTGGAGAGACAGCGAGGAAACCGGCCCTTCGGCCCACGGCGTCCCTGCCGACCAGCGATCGCCTGTACACTAGTTCCATCCTACACACACAGGACTATTTACAGAAGACAATTGACCTACAAAGCTATGCTGGAAGGAACTGCAGATGGCAACCCAATGACTTGGCCTCTACAGCCGTCTGTGGCAATGAATTCCACAGATTCACCACCCTCCGACTAAAGAAATCTTCCCAAAGGTACGTCCTTTTATTCTGAGGCTGTGCCCTCTGGTCCTAGACTCTCCCACCAGTGGAAACATCCTCTCCACATCCACTCTATCCAGGCCTTTCGCTATTCGGTACGTTTCAATGAGATCCCCCCTCATCCTTCTAAACTCCAGTGAGTGTAGGGACTGCATGGTGACGCAGTGGTAGAGTTACTGCCTCACGGCGCCAGAGACCCGGCTTCGATCCTGACTATGGGTGCTTGTCTGCACGTTCTCCCCGTGACCTGCGTGGGTTTTCTCCGAAATCTTCGGTTTTGCTCCCACACTCCAATGACGTGCAGGTTTGCAGGTTAATTGGCTCGGTATAAGTGTAAAATTGTCCCTAGTGTGCGTAGGATAGTGTTCGTGTGCGGGGATCGCTGGTCGGTGCGGACTCGGTGGGCCGAAGGGCCTGTTTCCGCGCTGTGTCTCTAAACTAAACTAAATCCACTCTATCCAGGCCTTTCACTATCCGCTAAGTTTCAATGAGGTGTCCCTTCATCCTTTTAAACTCCAGCATTTACAGGCCCAGAGCCTTCAAAAAGTTTGGAGAGCATTCCTGAAGTTTGTAGTTAGTTCCTGCTTAATCATCACACAGAAGTATTTTTGTTTATTTTTTTAGTTCCGTTTGGAGATACTGCACGTAAACAGGCCCTCCGCGCCGACCAGCGATGCCCGCACCGTAACTCTACCCTGCCTCGCACCAGGGAGAATTTTACAATTATAACCAAGTCCACTAACCTACAAACCTGCACGTCTTTGGAGTGTGGGAGGGGAACTAGAAGATCTTGGAGCAAACCCACGGGGGGGGGGGTCACGGGGAGAACGTACAAACTCCGTGCAGACAGCACCCGTAGTCGGGATCGCCCCCGGGTCTCTGGCGCTGAGAGGCAGCAACTCTACCGCTGCGCCACCGTGCCGCCTTGAAGGGATGTTTTAACAAGTGTGACCCAATCAAACCGAGCTTACCCAGAAGCAATCGTTTGCCGGTCGGTTGACCTCCGTAAACATTGCACCCAGGGAGTGGATGGGAAAGTGGGAAAAACACAGAACAGGAGCAGTGGGAATGGACCCGGTGGGCCGAAGGGCCAATTCCCATGCCGCATCTCTCCGGTGAAACTAAAATAAACTTTGGGAATCAATGTTGGGATGGGAAGAAGGCAAGACAACTGGCTCACATGTGAGCAATCCTAAAACAAACGACTCTTGCACATAGAGGAAACATCCACTTCCAAGATCCTACGCGAGCAAGATAGACCACTCGACAAATAATACGTAGTACGGTCATGGGCAGATTCACGGGTGATTTTCGGCCCCATTTCCGTAACCGGCTTCCGTCTCCGCACCAAAGATCCCGTAGCGGAGCAAACATACTAGCGCGGAGACGGAAGCCGGTTACGGAAACATCCTCGTGAAAACCAAAGTTCTTTGGTAAAAATCTTCTCCTCATTTTCAGAATTATAATTTATTAACACAAACTGTTCGCCCGCAACGTTGATTACACTGCGAGTCGGGTCGGTTCGGGTCGGGTCGGGTTACTGAAATGGATGATAAAAAGGCCCACGTTCTGCTCCGTTGCGCACTACACGTCAGCCCGTTGCAGTTAGCAGGAGTGGTCTGCAGGACCTTTGGTCCATGTCGCGGGAGCTGGAAACTGGACGTATCCCGTAGCTAATTCTGCCACCACCATTATCCACTGCGACAAGTGGCGGCTCCCACCGACTGTCGCCGGACGCTTGCGATGGCAGCGAGGTCAACATTTGAAACATGGACGGTGGACGCGAAAGAAGAAAGACTCTGGCATAAATGGTTCACAACGGAAGACATTTGGCAAAGCTTGATCAGAAGGAATCTGTCTCCATGAGAGATTTCTCTGCTCACTTTATTATTCATATTTTTCTGATGTAATTTTGTGCATATGGGAATAGGCATCAACAGTCTACGATCGCGGAACTGTTTGGTGATGTGGAAAATACCCCCGGAGTTTAACACTCTTTATTCTCTTGCATTGACTTGGGCCCCATAGTCAATTGACTACCATTCACTAAATGAGGGTGGCACGGTGGCCCTGGTTCTGGACTCCCCCAACATCGGGAACATGTTTCCTGCCTCTAGCGTGTCCGAACCCTTAATAATCATATATGATTCAATAAGATGCCCTCTCATCCTTCTAAACTCCAGAGTGTACAAGCCCAGCCGCTCCATTCTCTCAGCATATGACAGTCCCGCCATCCCGGGAATTAACCTTGTGAACCTACGCTGCACTCCCTCAATAGCAAGAATGTCCTTCCTCAAATTAGGGGACCAAAACTGCACATAATAGAGGTAGACAGCAGTTCAGCACTGCTCCCACTCTCACACCCTGTGCACTAGGGGCAATTTACAGATTGTAATTAACCAACAGACCTGATGTCGTCAAGACAGAGTTAGATTTAGCTCTTAGGGCTAACGGATTCAAGGGATATGGGGAGAAGGCAGGAACGGGGGTACTGATTGTGGATGATCAGCCATGATCATATTGAATGGCGGTGCTGGCTCAAAGGGTCGAATGGTCTACTCCTGCACCTATTTTCTATGTTTCTATGTTTTCGGAGATAGGAATTGAAGCAGCTTAGTTTCATTTAGTTTCTAGTTACAGCGCGGAAACAGGCCCTTTGGCCCACCGGGTCCGCGCCGACCAGCGATCCCCGCACACTAACACTATCCTACACCCACTAGGGACAATTTTTACATTTATACCAAGCCAATTAACCTACAAACCTGCACGTCTTTGGAGTGTGGGAGGAAACCGAAGATCCCGGAGAAAACCCACGCAGGTCACGGGGAGAACGTGCAAACTCCGTTCAGACAGCGCCCGTAGTCGGGATTCTATGTTTAGTTCAGTTTTATTTTCTGCACACATTTGGCCCCAGTATATTGGCCCCAAGAAGAGAGCAATTAGTAAGAATATAGTAAGGAGCACAGAAGGACACAGTGAAGGAGCATTATTAATCTTTAACTTGGGTCGGGCTTGGGCCCCCCTACAGGAGCTGTACATCAGAAGGTGCAACTCCAGAGCCAACGGGGTCATGGGGGACCCCTTCCACCCCAGCAACGGACTGTTCCAGCTGCTACGGTCAGGCAAACGCCTCCGTGGCCATGCTGTGAGAACGGAGAGGATGAGAAGGAGTTTCTTCCCAGAGGCCATGAGGACTGTAAACTCCTATCTCACCAGAGACTAACTTTACTGTCCCGATTTACAGTTTGTGCGGTGTCTTTATAAAATTGCTGTTTTTTTCTTCTTTTCTTCCCACGAATATGTAATATGTGAATATGTGATTCTGTCCCATTCTGTTTTGTAGTTTTTTGCACAAATCCGCGAGCATTGCCACTTTTCATTTCACTGCACATCTCGGATGTGTATGTGACGAATAAACTTGACTCTTGTGTCTCAGTATGAGGGCAATTGATCAGGTAAGGAAGGTCAAGACACTAGAGACTGTAAATGCTGGAATCTGGATCAACAAACAAACTGAATCCCGTTGAGTTACTCCAGCATTCTGTGTCCCGCTGAGTTACTCCAGTATTCTGTGTCCCGCTGAGTTACTCCAGCATTCTGTGTCCCGCTGAGTTACTCCAGCATTCTGTGTGGCGCTGAGTTACTCCAGCATTCTGTGTCCCGCTGAGTTACTCCAGCATTCTGTGTCCCGCTGAGTTACTCCAGCATTCTGTGTGGCGCTGAGTTACTCCAGCATTCTGTGTCCCGCTGAGTTACTCCAGCATTCTGGGTCCCGCTGAGTTACTCCAGCATTCTGGGTCCCGCTGAGTTACTCCAGCATTCTGTGTTGGGGCAGAGTTACTCCAGCATTCTGTGTTGGGGCTGAGTTACTCCAGCATTCTGTGTGATGCTGAGTTACTCCAGCATTCTGTGTTGGGGCTGAGTTACTCCAGCATTCTGTGTCCCGCTGAGTTACTCCAGCATTCTGTGTGGCGCTGAGTTACTCCAGCATTCTGTGTCCCGCTGAGTTACTCCAGCATTCTGTGTCCAGCTGAGTTACTCCAGCATTCTGTGTCCAGCTGAGTTACTCCAGCATTCTGTGTCCCGCTGAGTTACTCCAGCATTCTGTGTTGGGGCTGAGTTACTCCAGCATTCTGTGTCCCGCTGAGTTACTCCAGCATTCTGTGTTGGGGCTGAGTTACTCCACATTCTGAGTTACTCCAGCATTCTGTGTTGGGGCTGAGTTACTCCAGCATTCTGTGTTGGGGCTGAGTTACTCCAGCATTCTGTGTCCCGCTGAGTTACTCCAGCATTCTGTGTCCCGCTGAGTTACTCCAGCATTCTGTGTCCCGCTGAGTTACTCCAGCATTCTGTGTCCCGCTGAGTTACTCCAGCATTTAGTGTCCCGCTGAGTTTACTTCCAGCTGTGTTGGGGCTGAGTTACTCCCAGTGAGGCAGCATCTATGGAGCGAAGGAATAGGCGACGTTTCGGGTCGAGACCCTTCTTCAGTCTGAAACGCTCCGTAGATGCTTCCTCACCCGCTGAGTTCCTCCAGCATTTCTGTCTACCTTCTTCAGACTGGTCTTATGTCAGGGGAAGGACAAAGATGGAAACTCTAAATGCTGGAGTAACTCAGCGGGACACAGAATGCTGTGTTTTTCTTGGACATTCAGTCTGAAGAAGGGTCTCGACCCAAATCGCCACCCGTTCCTTCTCTCCAGAGATGCTGCCTGTCCCGCTGAGTTACTCCCGCATTTTGGATCTACCTGTTGGTCGATCTGGGGGCGGCACGGTGGCGCAGCGGTAGAGTCGCCGCCTCACAGCGCCGGAGACCCGGGTTCGATCCCGACCACGGGCGCTGTCTGTACGGAGTTTGCACGTCCCCCCCGTGACCTGCGCGGGTTTTCCCCGGGTGCTCCAATTTCCCCCCACACTCCAAAGACGTGTTGGTTGGTAGGTCTATTGACTTTGGTAAAATTGTAAAATGATTCCTAGTGTGGGTAGGGTAGTGTTAGCGTACAGGGATCGCCGGTAGGTGCGGACTCGGTGGGCCGAAGGGCCTGTTTCTCGAAAAAATTAATCTTCTTTTTGCCTACCTTAAAAAAAAAATCTCTCATTATTTTCAACAAGATAGATTTCTACGTTGGGAGTTCAGTTCAATTCCATCTGTATTTAAAATAATGATTTAAATTAACAACGGCAAAATCATTAGGACCTTATTGAGCATTGAGACTAAAGGAATGTTCACTGGCAATGAAGGAATATTATCTGACCCAGCTGCATTAACTTAAAAATCATTCAGTATTAATTACAACAGATAATTACACTAATTGTTTGCATGTGGCATGTTTATCAAGCTTTTACATCCATCACCAATGTAAATACAAGATGTTTATCACACTTGACCTACCGCGCTCAGGCAAGGATGTTTACTGTGCCATTTCAATGCTTGATCATCACGCATTTCAGAGACAATTTTCATCCACTTTCTGTCGTATGAAGAGCAAAGGGGGTTGACTGCCTCAGCACAACTCCTACTTTGCAATCGATTAGTTTAGTGTCGAGATACATCGCGGAAACAGGCCCTTCAGCCCACCGGGTCCGCACCGACCAGCGATCCCCGCACATGTGCCTTCTGGAGGGGTGGGGGGGGGGGTCTTATAGAAACATATACAATTATAAAAGGACTAGGCAATCCTAGATGCAGGAAAATCTTCCCAGTCCATCATCGGCTCTGACCTCCCTTCCATCGAGGGGATCTATCGCAGTCGCTGCCTCAAAAAGGCTGGCAGCATCATCAAGGACCCACACCACCCTGGCCACACACTCATCTCCCCGCTACCTTCAGGTAGAAGGTACAGGAGCCTGAAGACTGCAACGACCAGGTTCAGGAATAGCTACTTCCCCACAGCCATCAGGCTATTAAACTTGGCTCGGATAAAACTCTGAACATTAATACCCCTTGATCTGTTATTTGCACTTTATCAATTTATTTATTCACGTGTGTATTTACGTATATAATGGTATATGGACACACTGATCTGTTCTGTAGTCAATGCCTACTATGTTCTGGTGTGCTGAAGCAAAGCAAGACTGTCATTGTCAGGGACACAAGACAATAAACTCTCTTGACTATTGACTTTGACTTGACTTTGGAAATGTTCCCAATGTTGGGCGAGTCTAGAACCAGGGGCCGCAGTCTTAGAATAAAGGGGAGGCCATTTAAGCCTGAGGTGGGTAAAAACGTTTTCACCCAGAGAGTTGTGAATTTGTGGAATTCCCTGCCACAGAGGGCAGTGGAGGCCAAGTCACTGGATGGATTTAAGAGAGAGTTAGATAGAGCTCTGGGGGCTGGTGGAATCAAGGGATATGGGGAGAAGGCAGGCACGGGTTATTGATTGGGGACGAATGGGCCGAATGGCCTCCTCCTGCACCTATTTTCTATGTTTCTATGTTTCCCCGTAACCTTTGACACACTTCTAGGCCCGTCCCACATAGGTGATTTTTTTTAGACAACTGCAGGCGACTAGTTTGTTGCCACGTGTTCGCCGATGGTCGCCGGGAGACGTCTCCTCAGGCGCGCAAAATGTCACGGTGACTTTCTGGTCGCCGCTAGATTTTCAACAGGTTGAAAAATCTTCGGTGGCAGCGGGTTTGACGCCCATGAGCGTAGCTTGACTTCTCCTGACGTAGGTGGTGTCGTAGGTTGTCGCCAGGACGACGTAGGTTGGCGCTGGTTTTTCGGCGACCTGCTACGACCATGACAGTCGCCGGCAGTCGACTAAATAAAAATCACCAAGTGGGACAGGCCCTTTACTAATTAAAAACACCCAATGACTTGGTCCCCCACAGCCGTCTGCGGCAATGAATTCCACCACCTAGCATCGAAAGAAATAAACTCCTCCTCGTCTCAACCCGGCCGGTGTGGTGGTAGAGCGGTAGAGTTGCCGCCTTACAGTGCGAGAGAGTTTTGGCAAAGGCCGGCAACGTGCCACAGCAGTAGTCGCAGTAGCAGACCTACCTGATCTCCCAGTTGCTAAACATTTCAACTCCCCCCCCTCCCCTGACATTAGTCTGAAGAAGGGTGTCGACCCGAAACATCACCCATTCCTTCCCTCCAGAGATGCCGCCTGAGTTACTCCAGCTCTCTGTGTCTATCTTCAATGAGCAGGTGTGTTGGAGTCTGAGGTAGGGTCCCAACCTAAAGTGTCGCCTCTCCAAGTTCTCCAGGAGATGTTACCTGACCCACTGACAAGAGGAGGTGAGTTTTGGAGCAAAGAGGTCCCTCTGCAGTTGTACAGGTCCCCTTGTGAGACCACGCCTGGAGTATTGTGTGCAGTTTTGGTCTCCAAATTTGAGAAAGTACATACTTGCTATTGAGGGAGTGCAGCGTAGGTTCATCAGGTTAATTCCCGGGATGGCGGGACTGTCATACGCTGAGAGAATGGAGCGGCTGGGCTTGTATACTCTGGAATTTAGTAAGATGAGAGAGGATCTTATTGAAATATAAGATTATTAAGGGTTTGGACACGCTAGAGGCGGTGAAACTCTCCATGTTCATTTTCGCAAAATCTCCCGATGTTGGGGGAGTCCAGAACCAGGGGATACTGTTTAAGAATAAGAGGTAAGCCATTTAGAACGGAAACGAGGAAACACTTTTTCTCACCGAGAGTTGTGAGTCTTTGGAATTCTCTGCCTCAGAGGGCGGTGGAGGCTGGTTCTCTGGATACTTTCAAGAGAGAGCTAGATAGGGCTCTTACAGATAGCGGAGTCAGGGGATATGGGGAGAAGGCAGGAACGGGGTACTGATTGGGGATGATCAGCCATGATCACATTGAATGGCGGTGCTGGCTCGAAGGGCCGGATGGCCTCCTCCTGCACCTGTTGTCTATTGTCTATTGAGTTGCTCCAGCACTTGTGTCTTTTGAAGAATTGGAAGACAGATTTCACTGAAGCTAGAACTAAATCAGTAATCCAAGTTCAGAAACATTTTGGATACAATTTGGTCAGTGCAGCCAAAAATTAAACCTTTGTTGTGTACCATTAAAAGTCCAATTAAAGTTTTTTGAAAATATGGAACAATGGAAATCTCACCAGAGATGCCAATTAATATTTATTAAAAACTGGCCCGTTATTTTCCTAATGTGTAGGAAGGAACTACCAGATGTTGGGTTAAACCAAAGATAGCTCAGTGGGACCGGCAGCATCTCTGGAGAGAAGGAACGTGTAGTAGCCATTTAGCTCAACAGAACATAGTAGAAACATAGACTTTAAGCCTGCATTCAACATGGCTGATTCCAACTCAGTTACCTGCCTTCTCTCCATACCCTCTGATCCAACTGTTACCCTCTGTGGCAGAGAGTTCCAGAGACTCACCACTCTCTGTGTGAAAAAAGTCTTTCTCATCTCGGTCTTATTTCATCCTAAGCTGTGACCCCTTGTCCTGGACTGGGAACAGCATCTAGCCTGTCCAACCCTTAAGAATTTTGTAAGTTTCTATAAGATCCCCTCTTAAAAATTCAGAGAGTATAAACCGAGTCTATCCAGTCTTCCAAACTCCCAACGTCAAACTTTAACCGAGTCTGCAAAAGTCGACAAAAGTGCTCAGCGGGTGCAGCAGCATCTATGGAGCGACAGAAACAGACCCATCTCCTTCGCTCCACAGATGCTGCTGCACCCGCTGAGTTTCTCCAGCACTTTTGTCGACCGTTAGATATTATCTGCCTGTAACTATGTGGGTGGGATTTAGACGTAGTCTGGGGCGTGGTTTGTGGTTAGGATTCTGGCGCAGACTCCTATGGAGTTTAGTTTGGTTTAGTTCGATGAAGATTGGGGGAGAGACAAAGTTTTCGACTCTGGATGTAGTGACAGTTTTTACAAGGATTTAATCCTCGAGAGTCACTTTAATTGATGACTGCAGATCCGAAGGTGGTCTATACGCATGCACGAGCATGACGAGTATTGTGTGCAGTTTTGGTCCCCTAATTTGAGGAAGGACATTCTTGCTATTGAGGGAGTGCAGCGTAGGTTCACCAGGTTAATTCCCGGGATGGCGGGACTGTCATATGCTGAGAGAATGGAGCGGCTGGGCTTGTACACTCTGGAGTTTAGAAGGATGAGAGGGGATCTTATTGAAACATAAGATTATTAAGGGTTTGGACACGCTAGAGGCAGGAAACATGTTCCCGATGTTGGGGGAGTCCAGAACCAGGGGCCACTGTTTAAGAATAAGGAGTAAGCCATTTAGAACAGAGACGAGGAAATACTTTTTCTCACAGAGAGTGGTGAGTCTGTGGAATTCTCTGCCTCAGAGGGCGGTGGAGGCCGGTTCTCTGGATTCTTTCAACAGAGAGATAGATAGGGCTCTTAAAGATAGCGGAGTCAGGGGATATGGAGAGAAGGCAGGAACGGGGTACTGATTGGGGATGATCAGCCATGATCACATTGAATGGAGGTGCTGGCTTGAAGGGCCGAATGGCCTACTCCTGCACCTGTTGTCTATTGTCTATTGACCACGAGTATGATTGAATTGTACTGATACAAGAAGAAGCTTTTATGTACTATCTTACTGTTTTTACTACATAAAATAAAGAAACTATTAATCAAGAGATTGTTTTAAGGAGATTCATCTTTCGACGGCATTGAATGTCTCGTGGCGAGCTCATGCGTGCGCATAGATTACCTTCTGACCCACGGTCATCATTTAAAGTGACTATCGAGGGCTAAACCCTTGAGACATTGTAAAAAACTGTCACTACAGAATGGACGACGTTCCGGGTCCAGATCCTTCCCCAATATGAGGAAGGGTCGATTGGGAAGAAACCCATTCCTTTTCTCCGGAGATGCCGCCTGGTCCGCTGAGCCCCTTAAGCATTCTGTGTCCTTTTTTGTTTTGGGCGCGACGGTCGAGTTGCTGATGGTAGTGACGGTCGCTTTGCATTTTTAATAGTTAATTATTGGGTCTTTTTATTGCTTTCAGGTATTGTCCATATTGTATTGTATGTATTTTCTGTCTGCTTTCACTCTGAATGTGAGGGTTTGTTGGTTGGCGGCTTCTGGACATCTGAATTTGCCTGAGGGGATCAATAAAGTATTTATTTTTATTTTATTATTATTTTTGCAGCGCCAGAGACCCGGGTCCGATCCTGACTACGGATTTGGTACGTTCTCCCCGTGACCCGCGTGGGTTTTCTTCGGGGGGCTCCGGTTTCCTCCCACACTCCAAAGACGTGCAGGTTTTTTTAGTTTAATTGGCTTCGGTAAAGTTGGTCCGTGTGTGCATGATGTGAAAGTGCCAGAGCGCAAACCTGGGTTGAACGGTTGATCGCTGGTCGGCCTGGTCTCGGTGGGCCAAGCCCCCTGCTTCCTCGCTGTATCTCTAAACTATCTCTTAACTTGGCTACTCTACTGAAAGCAGGTAGGCTACATTAAAGCACCTTCCATCCGTGTTTAGTTTAGGTTAGAGATACAGCGTGGAAACAAGCCCCTTCAGCCCACCCCGACCAACGATCCCCGCACACTAACACTGCCCTACACACACTAGGGACAATTTACATTTAACACCACACCATTTAACCTACAAACCTGCACGTCTTTGGAGCGTGCGAGGAAACCGGAGATCTCGGAGAAAACCCACGCAGGTCACGGGGACAATAGACAATAGGCAATCGGTGCAGGAGTAGGCCATTCGGCCCTTCGAGCCAGCACCGCCATTCAATGTGATCACGGCTGATCATCCCCAATCAGTACCCCGTTCCTGCCTTCTCCCCATATCCCCTGACTCCGCTATCTTTAAGAGCCCTATCTAGCTCTCTCTTGAAAGTATCCAGGAGAACCGGCCCCCACCGCCCTCTGAGGCAGAGAATTCCACACTCACCACTTTCTGTGAGAAAAAGTGTTTCCTCGTCTCCGTTCTAAACGGCTTACCCCTTATTCTTAAGTTTCTTGCTCAACAGGACGCCCGGGAGAACGTGCAAACTCCGTACAGCCAAGCGCCCGTAGTCGGGATCGAACCCGGGTCTCTGGCGCTGTGGGCGCTGTAAGGCAGCGACTCTACCGCTGGGCCAGCCCAATATGAAGAACCTCTTCTTGTCATGAACTATATATCCTCATGGATATAATTCCGTATAATCCCCATCTTCCAAGCTGTCAATGCAGAGTACATCACCATCATGTACTGCCCAACGTAAATAACCCTTCACAAATAAACCTGTCACGGTAGTTTAAGTGCCGCTGGATTATCATTTTACCGGCTCCCCCATCTGTTTCTCCCTGCTGCTTTTCTCCAGATGAATCAACGCAGCTTGGAAATTATCTGTGGCCCCAATATCCTCGTTGTAATCGAATGCCCATGGTTTTAATCCGAGTCTTTCACAGATCATCACTTCAGAGTCTCCCCGTTTATATCTGCTCCCGTGGCGGAGATGTTTTTGCTCGAGTCGCACTGCGCATTTCGCTCAGCTTGATGTCGAATCATTCCGAGCCTAAACGTCACCCCCACCCTTTTTTTCTCCAGAGACGCTGCCTCACCCGCTGAGTTGCCCCAGAATTTTGTGTCCACCTTCGATTTGACCTTCGATTTCTGCGGCCCTTTCTGACACACAGAGTTACTCTTTGTGTCTATCTTCGGGATAAACCAGCGTTTGCGGTACCTCTCTAGGCAAGGAGGCGCAGCGGTAGAGCTGCTGCCTCACAGCGCCAGTGACCCGGGTTCGATTCTGACTACGGGTGCTGTCCGTACAGAGTTTGCACGTCCTCCCGCTGTGACCGGGCGCTCCAGTTTCCTCCCACACCCCAAAGGCGTACAGGTTTGTCGGCTAATTGATTAGTATAACGGTAACAACTTCCCTAGTGAATGAATGAATGAATACGTCTATTGGCCAGGCAGTCACATACAAGGAATTTGCCTTGGTGCTCCGCCCGCAAGTGCCAACATGACACACAGATTAAAGATAGCGGAGTCAGGGGATGTGGGGAGAAGGCAGGAACGGGGGTACTGATTGGGGATGATCAGCCATGATCACATTGAATGGCGGTGCTGGCTCGAAGGGCCGAATGGACTACTCCTGCGCCTATTGTCTATTGTCTATTGTCTACAGTGACAGTTAGGGATGACACATAAAACATTAAACATTAATAATAAAACATTATTACATGGGGAGATGGGGAGAATAAGTGTTCGGCACGGACTAGAAGGGCTGAGATGACCTGTTTCTGTGCTGATATTGTTATATGGTTATGAGCGTGTGTGTGTAGAGTAGTGTTAATGTGCAGGGGACTGGCTGGTTGGCGAGGACTGGGTAGGCCGAAGGGCCTGTTTCAGCACTGTATCTCTAAACTGAAGTAAAAAACTCTGCGATTTATATCTGCCACATTTCCGGCCATTGCGACTACACTCCAAAAGTGCTTAATTGGCCGTAAAGATTTTCTTTGCTTGCTCCAAAGTCAGGAGAATGCATCATAAATCCGAGTGCTGATTTTTTAATGGTCTCGTGCAATTCCCCAAACTGCACTTCCCTTTTCCAAACGACTCTTTCCACCTGAAGCTTTGTTTTCACCATACGTCTCAATCGGTGTCTCTCCACGTCTCGTTGTCATTCAACGATGGAGTTACCTTTGAGCATACACACACGCACTCGTAATTCAGTCCCTTTTCCCCGAGGCAAGGATAACACTTACAGTTTCGCCAAAGCCAATTTAACCTGCGGAACCTGCGCGTCTTTGGAGGGTGTGGGAGGAAACCGGAGATCCCGGAGACAAAACCCACGCGGGCTCACGGGGAGGACGGACAAACTCCGTACGGACAGCGCCCGGGGTCAGGATCGAACCCTGGCCTCCGTCGCGGTAAAAGGTCTGTCCCACTTAGCCGATTTTTTAGGCGATTTTCCCCACGTTAAACAAAGCACAGGCGTCCTCCGTGAGAGGACAGTCATACTCGCTTCGAGTGACCACTGATGATGTTACTGGGGATGATGCCATGAGTCTCCTGGTAGACAGTACATGAGTAGGCTAGGTGTGCCTCAACTCCAACGCCTCGCAGCCAAGGTGACTGACTGCTTCGAGCAGTCGTTATAGACAAACCGGGATGTCGAGGGTGTCCAGGTTATTTTTCTGGTGAGGGTCCCATATTGTCTGGCAACATTCCAACAGCAGGCGGACAAGTGCGTCGTACTTCTACCTCCTTACTTGGCTTGTCACAAGCAGATACCTT
>CM069139.1:10007574-10032232 GCA_035221665.1 Okamejei kenojei
GCAGGATCTCGTTCAGTTTAGTTTAGTTTTAGAGAAACAGCGCGGAAACAGGCAACCAACAAAAAAGTCCCGTTAAAATCCATTCATAAAGATTAGTCTGCTCCTTGATACAATTCAATATATTACATAGACTATTGAAGGCAAAAAGTCTATTATATAGACTTTTGAAGGCAAAATTAAATAGGATTTTTCCAAATATTTCCTCTCTCCGTGAGAGATGTCAATTGCAAGAAGCAAGCCAACTTAACGCATACCTTTGTAACCTGTATAAAAATTCAACATTTTAGGGTGGACGTTTTTCAAATCATTTCTGAAGTTATCAATATCCAACTGGACCCAGAGCCAAAATTAATAATATTAGGGTTATCAGAACATACCACAAACTTTACGATAAGTCAGAGACAATTTATTGATTACAGTCTAATAACTGCGAATAAATTCACACTAACATTTTAGGAAAAAAACCAGCAGCCCCCACAGTTAAAATGTGGATTACGGAAACGACTGAGACCTTGCTCTTGGAAAAAATAAGACTTGTCTTAATTGACAAACCAGAATTTTGTTGTTAGAACATGGTCAGATATGAATATGGTTAGATAGAATTTTTGAAAAGGTAAATCGGTTTAACACAAAATCAGGGTTGAAACCTGAGTTTGGGATTGGACGAATAGTTCAACATTTCCCGGATCTATCTCCATAATCTTGTCATTGGCAGTTTCCTTCTGTGTCTCCTTTATTTGTTGTTTTCTCTTCTTTTCTCTCTATCACTTTCCTTTTCTCCCTTTATCTTTCTTCCTTTGAAAAACAAACTGAAGCTATGTAAGAAATATGTCATTAAATTGTCGCTTACTATTATTTGTATCCATGCTTCCAATAAAAATATTTAAAAAAATAAATAAAAAATCAGCCTGAAGAAGGGTCTCGACTCGAAACGTCGCCTATTCCGCTCCATAGACGCTGCCTCACCCGCTGGGTTTCTCCAGCTTTTTTGCCCACCTCCAAAGGGTTTTTACGTTTTGAATGGTCCCTGGAGTTTAGTTTCGTTTCTGATGGTCACGTGAGCCGAGGTACAGTGAAAAGCTTTACTGTTTCGCTTTAGGTTAGTTTAGTTTAGACATACAGCGCGGAAACAGGCCCCTTGGCCCGCGCCGACCAGTGATCCCCACACACTAGCACTATCCTACACACACACGCACGCACGCACGCACACACACACACAACAGGAGGGCCAATTTACAAGTTTTACCAGGCCAATTAACCTACAAGACTACACGTCTTTGGAGTGTGGGAGGAAACCGAAGATCTCGGAGAACACCCGCGCAGGTCACAGTATAACTCCAGAACGTGCAAACTCCGTACAGACAGCGCCCGCAGTCGGGATCGAGCCCCGAGTTGTACGAGACGTTGGCGAGGCCGCATTTAGAGTACTGTGTTCAGTTCTGGGCACCGTGTTAGAGCAAAGATGTTGTCAAGCTGGAAGGGGTACGGAGAGGATTAGTGAGGATGTTGCCAAGTCTCGAGGGTCTGGGGAGATATCAACATAGGGACGGGGAGGTTGGTCAGGCTGGGACTCCACTCCTTGGAGCACAGGAGGATGAGCGGTGACCTTATAGAGGTGTATAATATCATGAGAGGAATAGATCGGGTTGATGCACAGAGTCTCTTGCCCAGATTAGGGGAATCGAGGACCAGAGGGCCATTTCCTGTCACCCTATGTTTAGACACAATTCTCACCAATTACTATCTTAATTAGATTTTATTCAGCCATTCTCAGTAATAATGGCAGCAATCATTCCCAGAATGCACGGCACATCAGAATACATACCATTCTTTTTTACAAGAAACGAGAAACTTTTATGGTTCAGAAACTGATCAGAGTTCAGAAACTGTACTGAGCAGGTTCAAACTCCGTACAATAGACAATAGACAACAGGTGCAGGAGTAGGCCATTCGGCCCTTCGAGCCAGCACCGCCATTCAATGTGATCATGGCTGATCATCCCCAATCAGTACCCCGTTCCTGCCTTCTCCCCATATCCCCTGACTCCGCTATCTTTAAGACCCCTATCTAGTTCTCCCTTGAAAGTATCCAGAGAACCGGCCTCCACCACCCTCTGAGACAGAGAATTCCACAGACTCACAACTCTCGGTGAGAAAAAGAGTTTCCTCGCCTCCGTTCTAAATGGCCTACCTCTTATTCTTAAAACTGTGGCCCCTGGTTCTGGACTCCCCCAACATCGGGAACACGTTTCCTGCCTCCAGCGTGTCCAAACCCTTAACAATCTTACATGTTTCAATAAGATCCCCTCTCATCCTTCTAAACTCCAGAGTGTACAGGCCCAGCTGATTCATTCTCTCAGCATATGACAGTCCCACCATCCCGGTTGACCTTGTAAACCTACGCTGCGATCCCTCAATAGCGAGAATGTCCTTCCTCAAATTAGGGGACCAAAACCGCACACAATACTCCAGGTGTGGTCTCACCAGGGCCCTGTACAGACAGCACCCGCAGTCAGTAACTTTACCACTGCGCCACCGTGAGGCCCTTTTCATCTGCTTTTAATGAAACCTTTTTTTTCAAGGAACTTTCGGCACGTGAAGTAAAAATGCCAAATGCTTCCTCCTTGAAAGCAGAAAAGCAATGAAATCCGAGGGGTAGCAATGTTCTATTACAGGCCTGCTGCTGCTGCCTGCTCTATAATGTACACGGTTATAACTACCGTGACTGGAGTTCGCAAAAAATGTATTGGTTGAGCAGCGCTTCTGCTCTCAGAAGAGAACAAGGAAATATCTGATTGGAATATGGTGGAGCAGTTGTTATGTTACTCGATTTGTATTCTGGGCACTTGGTTGAACATCTCGCAGGCTGCCTGGAATTTAAACTTAGTTGGGGAGAGAGAAAAAAAAAAAAAATCCAGGCCAGATGTTTTAGTTTTTTTTAAGTTTAGATTTTGAGATACAGCGTGGAAGCAGGCCCTTCGGCCCACCGAGTCCGCACCGTCCAGCGATCCCCGCACATTAATGCCCCTGTCCCACTTAGGAGCAACCTCATTTTCGAACGGAAACCTCTGGAGCTCTCCCACAGCCCACTTGCGCCCCTCCCAAGGTTTCCCGAAACGTCACTGCCTTAGATGCCAAGATGCCGGAGGTTTTTGTCTACCTAGTCCCTAATGGTCGCCGGGAACCATTGTGGTTTCCGTTTTAAAAATCGGTAATTTTTTAGTCGAAGCCGGTTGCGATGCTAGTTGAAGGTGGTCGCCGGAGGACAAAAACCTCCGGGAACCTCCGGGTTCCCGGAGGTTCCCGGAGGTTTTTGTCCTCCGGCACGGCACGGAAACCTTGGGTGGGGCACAAAGTCTCCAGAGGTTTCCGTTCAGGTTTCCTAAGTTCTCAGTGTGTCAGCAGACCGAAGATGGCTCCTACCTGTGGCGACATTTTGCCAGTCGCCGTGAGAGCAAGGAGCAGTCTCAGGAGTGAACGGCAGCTTCACACCTTGCTTCATAGCTCGCAATAAATAGTGATTTTCTTTTCCCCCACTTAATTCTTAAAGTGCCAACTCCAGCTAAAGCAGTGGTTGTTAACCTTCTTGGCATATGTAAGCGCGTACACGTACCTTTGTTAGGTTCCTAAAAATGGGCTCAACAAATGTTCATGTCCCCTGGTAAAGCACCAAACGACCCCCCCCCCCCCCCCCTTCCCCAATGGTGGTCCCGGCCCCCAGGTTAAGAACCACTGAGCTAAAGGCTAGGTAGACAAAAATGCTGGAGAAACTCAGCGGGTGAGGCAGCATCTATGGAGGCAGCATCTAAGGAACAGGTGACGTTTCGGGTCGAGACCCTTCTTCAGACTGATGTGGGGATGGGGGGGGGGGGGGGGGCGACGGGAAGAAGCAAGGAAGAGGCGGAGACAGTGGGCTGTGGGAAGGGGAGGGGAAGGAGGGAGAAAGCAGGGACAACCTGAAATTGGAGAAGTCAATGTTCACGCCGCTGGGGTGTAAACTACCCAAGCGAAATATGAGGTGCTGCTCCTCCAATTTGCGGTGGGACTCGCTCTGGCCATGGAGGAGGCCCGGGGCAGAAAGGTCGGATACGGAATGGGAGGGGGAGTTGAAGCGCTGAGCCATCGGGAGATCAGGTTCGGTTAGTGCGAACTGCGTGGAGGTGTTGGGTGGAGCGACCGGCTAGGATGCAGATGATTCCCGGAGCAGACTGGCCAATGATACGGGGGGGGGGGGGGTGTAAAGTAATCGAGCCCTGCCTCAATCTATCGAGAAGTAGGCAGGCAAACCAATTGCGAATAGCTCTAGGAAACTCTGACAAACTCTCAATCAATGCTGTCAAATTTGCAAGGCACAAGCGAATTACTTGATCTGCCACTGGTAAATCAAAACCTTGCGCTATTCCACAATTCCTTTATCCTTCAGACCGAAGACTTACTTCATTACCCTCCGAAATATCCCCCCCCCCCCCCCCCAACTTCATACACACACATCTGCCTGTGACAATCAGTCAATTTTCATTTGAAAGACTCTTCTGCTGAGATCATCCATCAACACACACTGAAACCCATAAGGGCCATGCACAAGGAGGTAATCAGTGGAAACCAAACAATTCACTGGGAAGAAAGCATCCTATTGATTGTCGGATTTTATGCGCTGGTTTACACCATAAATTCTAAACTGGAAACATAACATGATGGATGGCCCCAAGGATGCCGCTCGGGCTTCAAGCAAGCTCCGTTCACACGGTCTCAAGGTCACACGAGTAGAACAATCAAATGGATATCCCTTCCTTGATGGCCAGCTCAAAGCGTCTTGGCGGGCAATGGCTTGCAATATACAATTTACAATATACATCAATGATTTAGATCCAGATGAAGGGATTGCAAGTAACATTAGCAAATCTGCAGAGGACACAAAGCTGGGTGGCAGTGTGAACTGAGAGGAGGATGCTAAGAGGATGCAGGGTGACTTGGACAGGTTGGAGGAGTGGGCAGATGCAGATTAATGCGGATAAATGTGAGGTTTTCCACTTTGGTAGCAAAAACAGGAAGGCAGGTTACTACCTAAATGGTGTCAAGTTGGGAAAACATAAAAACATAGAAAATAGGTGCAGGAGTAGGCATTCGGCTTCGAGCGGGTGATCATGGTACCTGGGTCACTCTTGTTCATTCTGCAGAGAGTTCCCAGAGACTCACAACTTCAAAAAAGTCCTTTGGGTAACCCCTAAGAATTTGTAATTTCTGTTAAGTCCCCTCTCAATCTCCTAAATTCCAGAGAGTATAAAAACTGAGGTACAGTCCTGACATCCCAGGAATCAGTCTGGTGAGCACTCCCTCTATGGCAAAAAGGGGAAGTAGTACAATGGATCTGGGGGTCTTTGTTCATCAGTCAATGAAATTTAAGCATGTAGTTACAGCAGGCAGTGAAGAAAGCGCATGGCATGTTGGCCTTTATAACAAGAGGAGTTGAGTATAGGAAGTAAAGTGGTCCTTCTGCAGTTGTACAGGGCCCTAGTGAGACCGCACCTGGAGTATTGTGTGCAGTTTTGGTCCCCTAATTTGAGGAAGGACATTCTTGCTATTGACGGGAGTGCAGCGTAGGGTTTACAAGGTAATACCCGGGATGGCGGGACTGTCATATGCTGGGAGAATGGAGCGGCTGGGCTTGTACACTCTGGAGTTTAGAAGGATGAGAGGGCAATCTCATTGAAACATATAAGATTATTAAGGGTTCGGACACGCTAGAGGCAGGAAACATGTTCCCGATGTTGGGGGAGACCAAACCAGGGGGCCACAGTTTAAGAATAAGGAGTAAGCCATTTAAAACGGAGACGAGGAAACACTTTTTCTCACCGAGAGTTGTGAGTCTGTGGAATTCTCTGCCTCAGAGGGCGGTGGAGGCAAGTTCTCTGGATGCTTTCAAGAGAGAGCTAGATAGGGCTCTTAAAGATACTGGAGTCAGGGGATATGGGGAGAAGGCAGGAACAGGGTACTGATTGGGGATGATCAGCCATGATCACATTGAATGGCGGTGCTGGCTCGAAGGGCCGAATGGCCTACTCCTGCACCTATTGTCTATTGTTAGACAAACTTATAAAAGACACAGAGTGCTGGAGTTGATAGAACGGATGCGGAGTGGATGTATCCACTTGTCATCCTTGAGAAGAGATAGAACATAGCCTCGTGGAGCTCCTTGCCATCAGCAAGATTGGAGCCCACCAAACAAATGCTAAGCGGACAAATCAAGTGTGGTCGCACGCCTTCTTTTCATTTAGTTTAGAGATACAGCGTGGAAACAGGCCCTTCGGCCCACCGGGTCCGCGCCGACCAGCGATCCCCGCACATTAACACCATCCTACACACACTAGGGACAATTTTTGCATTTACCAAGCCAATTAACCTTCAAACCTGCGCGTCTTTGGAGCGTGGGAGGAGACCGAAGATGTCGGAGAAAACCCACGCGGGTCACGGGGAGAACGTGCAAACTCCGTACAGACGGCACCCGCAGTCGGGATCGTCTCCGGCGCTGCATTCGCCGTGGGGCAGCCGCTACCTCCGCGCCAGCGTGACCGCCTTGTTCCTTCGGAAGCAGAACCGATCAAACGTCACCTCTCGTTACATCCACAATTCTCTACTTTGTGACTCAAAACGCTGGAGTAACTCAGCGGGACAGGCGGCATCTCTGGAGAGAAGGAATGGGTGACGGTTCAGGTTGAGACCCTTCTTAGCTTAGGCACGGTGGCTCAGCGGTAGAGTTGCTGCCTTACAGCGCCAGACACCCGGGTTCGAAACCGACTACGGGCGCTGTCTGTACGGAGTTTGTACGTTCTCCCCGTGACCCGGTCTGCTTCCCTGCCACACTCCAAGACGTGCAAGTTTGTAGGTTAATTGGCTCTGTAAACTATCCCCAGTGTGAAGGATAAGTGCCAGCGTGATCACGGGTCAGCATGGGATCAGTGGGCCGAAGGGCCTGTTTCCACACGATCTCTAAAGTCGTGTCCAACCTGAAAAGTCACCTACCCATGTCCTCCAGAGATGCTGCCGGTCCTGCAGTGCTGCTCAGAGACTCCCTGAGCCTCCGGTGTTCCGAGGACAAGTTTTAGTTTAGTTAGGGATACAGCGCGGAAACAGGCCCTTCGGCCCACCGGGTCCGTGCCGACCAGCGATCCCCGCACACCAACGCTACCTTACACACACATGGGACAACTTATTACATTTACGCCAAGCCAATTAACCTACAGACCCGCACGTCTTTCGAGTGTGGGAGGAAACCGAACATCGCGGAGAAAACCCGCGCAGGTCCACGGGGAGAGCGTGCAAACGAGCATCTCTCGGTCAGGATGGAACCCGGGTCTCTGGCGCTGTGAGGCAGTAGCTCTACTGCTAAGCCGTGCCGCCAATCGGGGGTAGTTGAAGATTTTTTTTTCTCTGTGAAAATAGTCGGCAAGTTCCCTAATTACCTACCTGTGCGGGGAAGAACTGCCGATGCAGGTTTAAATTGAAGGTATTTTCCGCTCAGCTGCACTGTGTCATTAAGCTAATGATCCTGCAGTCTTGTTTCAGTGGAAAAGTATTGATCAGTGAGGTAGTCATCTTCCGCCACTCATTCCTCGAGGGATCAAGGACACATTCTTGGGAGGAACGCACAAGAGGCAGGGGGGGGGAGGGGGGGTTGGGAGGGAATAGACAACAGACAATAGGTGCAGGAGGAGGCCATTCAGCCCTTCCAGCCAGCACCGCCATTCAATGTGATCACGGCTGATCATCCCCAATCAGTACCCCGTTCCTGCCTTCTCCCCATATCCCCTGACTCCGCTATCTTTAAGAGCCCTATCCAGCTCTCTCTTGAAAGCATCCGGAGAACCGGCCTCCACCGCCCTCTGAGGGAGAGAATTCCACAGACTCACCACTCTCTGTGTGAAAAAGAGAAGGTAGACACAGAACGCTGGAGCAACTCAGCGGGACAGGCGGCAACTCCGGAGAGCAGGAATGGGTGACGTTTCCGGCTCGAGACCCTTCTGCAGACTCAACCCGAAACGTCACCCATTCCTTCTCTCCAGAGCTGCTGCCTGTCCCGCTGAGTTACTCCGGCTTTTTGCGTCGGCCTTCCAATTACCGACCCTATGAGTTACACAGCATTGGCTAAATTTAGTTTGAGTGACACCTGCTATTCGAGCCAGGATAATTGGTGCTTCTAAACATACGTAGCAATTGGAAGCCATTGGCAGTGAGATGCTTAAGAAGGAAAGAGTGACATTTTGACAGGGTTCTTCACGCTGGGTTTATTGTTGCTAACTGTCCAAGACTGGCTCAGAATTTCCCAGAATTGATGCCATCCTGACAGGAATCTAGAAATAAACCTCGTGAGAAAATATGTCAGGGACCAGGTCATTGAGTCATACAGTCATTGAGTGACACAAGCCCAACTTGCCCACACCGGCCAACGATGTCCCATCCACACTAGTCCCACTTGCCTGCGTTTGGCCCATATCGCTCTAAACCCGTCCTATCCACGTACCTGTCCAAAGGGGCTGTCCCACTTGGGCGACCTAATCCGGGAGTTCCGGCGAGTTTGCCCTCGCCTCATGCTCGCAGCACGGCCGACACGAGGTCGTAGGAGGTCCTCGTAACTCTCCTTCACGCTCGAGAGTCGTCCCCGCGTACTCGAGGCCTCAGCCAGGTCGCGGCGTATTTTTCAACATGCCCGCGAGTAAATAAAGGTCGCCGAGGAATAAGGAGGTCGTCTTCGCTCTCCGCTATTCGGTGTCCAATTTTCCCGGAGTTAGTTGTAGCTAGTCGAAGCTAGTCTTCAACATAGTTGAAGGAGGTCTTCAACATAGCCGAAGGAGGACTTCAACATGACCATTTTTCAAACTCTCCTAAACTCGCCAATTAGGTCGCCCATGTGGGACAGCCCCTAAAATGTTTCTTAAACGTCGTGATAGTCCCAGCCTCAACTACCTCCTCCGGCAGCTCACTCCACACACCCACCACCCTTTTGTAAAATAAAGTTACGCATCTGGTTCTTATTAGATCTCCCCCCCCCCCCCCCCCCCCCCCCCCCCCCCCCCCCCCCCCCCACCACCCCCACCAAACCTTAGACCTATGTCCCTGGTCCTCGATTCCCCTACTTTGGGCAAGAAACTCTATGCATCTACCCCGGTCTATTCCTCTCATGATTTTTGTACACCGCTGTAAATCGCCCCCTCATCCTCCTGCGCTCCAAGGAATAGAGTCCCAGCCTCCTCTCAACCTCTCTCTATAGTCCTGGGTTCTGGAACCTACAATGATCGAAAACGCTCGCCAACAGCTGGAGAAAAAGATTCCCATTCACTGAACACCTTCGCTCAGCCCTCCTGGACCTATCTGATCACCCGGTGGCTAAACACATTCCCATTTCCCTTCCCATTCCCACGACGACCTTTCTGTCCTGGGCCTCCTCCATTGTCAGAGTGAGGATTAAAACGCAAATTGGAGGAACTGCATCTCATATTTCGCTTGGGCAGCTTACAGCCAGTGGGGTGAATATTGATTTCTCTCACTTCAGGCAGCCCGCATTCCTCTCTGTCTAACCCTCCCCCCGCCCAAGTCGCACCAGCTTCTCGTTGCTAAACAGCGAACAATGGCCTGCTTCTTACCTTTCCTTTTTGCATATCTCTCATTCATTGTACGTTTAATCTCTCTTCACACGGCGAGAAGGCAGGAAACGGGGCAACCGATTGTGGATGGTCAGAGCGTTGATCACAGTGATGACGGTGCTGGCTCGAAAGGGCCGAATGGCCTCCTCTGCACCTATCGCCTATTTGTCTGTCACCGTCGAAATCTCTCGTTTTCCTCTCCCCCGACTCTCGGTCTGAAGAAGAGTCCCGGCCCAAAACGTCACCCAGACCTTTCTCTCCAGGGATGCTGCCTGTCCCGCTGAGTTGTGTCTATCTGTTCCATTAGATATTAAGTGGGCTTCATGCTTCATATTATCAATCTGTTGAAATCTGTCGTGCGTGTGGCAGTCAATTTGTGTGAAGACTGCCATATGCGGTGAGCAATCTGATTGATAAACCCTCGCAGGCAGCCAGACAGCAAACACTAGGGTTGTAGGGGTTGTACCTGCTCCTCTCACAGCGCCAGAGACCCGGGTTCGAAACCTGGCTGCGGGTGCTTGTCTGTACGTTCTCCCCGTTGACCTCCTGCGTGGGTTTTCTTCTCCGAGATCTTCGGTTTCCCCCCCACACTCCAAAGACGTGCAGGTTTGCTGGCCAATTGGCTTTGGTGATAATGTAAAAAATTGTCCCTAGTGTGCGTAGGATTAGTTAGTTAACGCGCCGGGTGATCGCTGTGCGGTGCTGGGCCGATGGGCCGAAGGGCCTGTTTTTTGCATTGTATCTTGAACTAAACCAAAACCCAGGTTCAATCGTGGCCTCGGGACAGACAACAGATAATAGACAATTAGGTGCAGGAGGAGGCCATTCAGCCCCTCGAGCCAGCACCGCCATTCAATGTGATCATGGCTGTTCATCCCCAATCAGTTGCCCCCGTCCTGCCTTCTCCCCATATCCACAGGACTATCTTAAGAGCCCTATCTAGCTCTCTCTGAAAGTATCCAGAGAACCTGCCTCCACCACCTCTGAGGCAGAGAATTCCACAGACTCACTCTCTGTGAGAAAAAGTGTTTCCTCGTCTCCGTTCTAAATGGCTTACCCCTTATTTCTTAAACTATGGCCCCTGGGTTCTGGACTCCCCCAAATCGGGAACATGGTTCCTGCCCTCTAGCGTGTCCAAGCCTCAACAAAATCTTATATGTTTCAACGAGATACCCTCATCCTTCTAAAAACTCCAGAGTGTACAAGCCCAGCCGCTCCATTCTCTCAGCATATGACAGTCCCCGCCATCCCGGGAATTAACGCCTTGTGAACCTACGCTGCACTCCCTCAATAGCAAGAATGTTCTTCCTCAAATTAGGGGATCAAAACTGCACACAATACTCCAGGTGTGGTCTCACTAGGGCTCTGTACAACTGTTAGAAGGACCTCTTTGCTCCTATATACTCGATTTCCTCTTGTTATGAAGGCCAACAGACCATTCGCTTTCTTCACTGCCTGCTGGACCTGCATGCTTACTTTCATTGACTGATGAACAAGGACCCCCAGCCACCGCCATTCATTGTCAAAAGGTTCCTCAGCACCACTCTATTACCTGTCCCCACCACCACCCCAAGTGGCGCATTCCAGGCACTCCCTACCCTCTCTGGGTTTAAAACAAGCTTTTCCCACGCATTGTCCTTTACACTTTGCCCCTGCCACTTTAGGAATTTGGAATCGAGGGGTTAACTTTTTCACACAGAGGGTGGTGGGTGTATGGAACAAGCTGCCAGTAGTTGAGGCTGGGACTATCTCAATATTTTAAAAACAGTTGGACAGGTGCACGGAAAGGACAGGTTTGGAGGGATATGGACCAAATGCGGGTAGGTGGGACTGGTGTAGCTGGGACATGTTGGCCGGTGTGGGGCCAGGTAGTGGGGCATATGTCCATTTTTTTTTTTTGCTGTATCACCCTGTGACAAGCTTGAGCACATGTGCCAGATTGAAATGAACACAAGATTTACACGGTTAATCCCCGGGATGGCGGGACTGTCATACGCTGAGAGAATGGATCGGCTGTGCTTGTACACTCTGGAGTTTAGAAGGATGAGAGGGAATCTCATCGAAAGTTTACGTATAAATGACACGCTAGAGGCAGGAAATATGTTCCCGATGTTGAGGG
Organism: Okamejei kenojei; assembly: GCA_035221665.1. Taxonomy (NCBI): domain Eukaryota; kingdom Metazoa; phylum Chordata; class Chondrichthyes; order Rajiformes; family Rajidae; genus Okamejei; species Okamejei kenojei. The sequence goes on from CM069139.1 coordinate 10,019,331, forward strand.
AGTCCAGAACCAGGGGCCACAGTTTAAGGATAAGGGGTAAGCCATTTAGAACGGAGACGAGGAAACACTATTTCTCACAGAGAGTGGTGAGTCTGTGGAATTCTCTGCCTCAGAGGGCGGTGGAGGCAGGTTCTCTGGATGAGAGCTAGATAGGGCTCTTAAAAATAGCGGAGTCAGGGGATATGGGGAGGAGAGGCAGGAACGGGGGGGGTACTGGGATTGGGGATGATCAGCCATGATCACAGTGAATGGCGGTGCTGGCTCTAAGGGCTGAATGGCCTACTATTGTCTATTGTCTATAAGATCCAGCCGGATCCATTTAAAATGTCTTCGCTTTGTCTCTGTGCCTCCGTGATATCGCTGGATAGACCCAGTTGGTTGGGCCTGTTTTCCACACTGTGTGACTCCAAATGGCGGGCAACGGTAACCTGTCTTTTTCGGCATTCCTATTTCCCCCCACTTCCACCCCCTGTGACTATTCGAAATTGGAATTAATGCTCGGGGACAACATTTATAGCCGGAACCGAAATGCCTTTTAAAAAAATTTTTTTTAAAAAAGATCGCTTGGCGCTTCACCGACATCACTGCAGTTCTCTTTGCGAGTTGACGTATTGGTCTTGCTTGCTGTAATGCAGGAGCGCGCAAGCGTTTATCGAGCAAGAAACAAAAACATAAAAAGCGGAGCAAAATTAAAACCCCCGAGAGCTGTCGCGAAAATAACTCGCAGAGGACAAAAGGCAAGGAAGGCTTTCCGCAAATCCTCTGGCATATATTCTTTTAGCTTAAGGGTCATTCTGGGGATATGAAGACACACGCCGATATGTAAAAGTCGATCTTTAAAGTCCAGAGAGAATAAGGTTTATGTGCGATCTTCTTTGAGCGCGGGAAAACATTAAACGGTTTTAGAAAAGATAAATCCTGGATATTTTCTTTGGTAGAAAGGGAAAATAATTGGGCCAGAAGTTTGCAAGTGATAGGAGCAGTGCGAGAGGTAAAATCAGATCATTATCATAAGAAAACCTCTTCCACACAAAGGACGAAAGAAGGTTGATTGTGTTTACATAGTGCCGTGAACAAAGGGGAATGTCTCAAGGGCACCTGCGAAACAAGGTTGACGATGGAAATCAGGTAAGGGGAGGTATTTGAGTCTGGTTCTTGAGTCCTAGTCCTATACATGTGGAACAGCACATCCCTCTTCCCATCAGAACTGCCCCCTCCATCGCTTCTTTTAAGTCGAGACTTAAAAATCTCATCTTTACTCGAGCCTTTCTTGACGTCCTTGCTGAGGGAGGGCTATATGTATGTATTTATGTATGTACTTAATCTGTGAACCACTGTTTATAACGTTAGTACCTCCACCAATGTAAGGCACTTTGTTAATTTTTTTTAATGTGCGCTAGAATAAAAGTGACTTGACTTGGACTTGACTGGGTTTAAAGTGACTCAGTTCAGGGATCCATAGGTTCACAAGTGACAGGAGCAGAATTTGGCCATTCGGCCCATCTAGTCTACTCCGCCATTCAATCAAGGCTGATCTACTCTTCCCCTTCAACCCATTCTCCTGCCTGTCCCCACTTCAGGTAGCCCGCTCTCTCTCTTAAACCCTCCCCCACCCAAGTCTAGTTTTCACCCAACAAGCAGCCAACCAACGGCATGCTTCCAGCTCCCTTCATCATCGTTACTTTTCTGCATATCTTTCATCCAACGTTCTTTATCTCTCCACATCATTGCCTCTACATCCCAGTTTCCCTTACACCTTAACCAGTATGAAGAAGGGTCGAGACCCGAAAATGGATCACCCATAACATTCTCTCCACAGATGCTGCCTGTCCCGCTGAGATACTCCAGCTTTTTGTGTCCAGCTCTCTCTGAAAAGTATCCAGGGAACCGGCCTCACCACCGCCTCTGAGGCAGAGAATTCCACACGTACATCTCACTCTCTGTGTGAAAAAGTGTTTTCCTCGTCTCCGTTCTAAATGGCTTACCCCCCTTTTTTCTTAAACTGTTGGCCCCCCTGGTTCTGGACATGTTCCCCCAACATTCAGGAACATGCTTCCTGCCTCAGCGTGTCCAAACCCTTAATTTCTTTATATGTTTTCAATAAGATCCCCTCTCATCGTTCTAAACTCCAGAGTGTACAAGCCCAGCCGCTCCATTCTCTCAGCAGATGACAGATCCCGCCATCCCGGGAATTAACCTTGTAAACCTACGCTGCACTCCCTCAATAGCAAGAATGTCCTTCCTCAAATTTAGGGGACCAAAACTGCACACAATACTCAAGGTGTGTGTCTCACTAGGGCTCTGTACAACTGCAGAAGGACCTCTTTGCTTCCTACACTCAACTTCTCCTGTTATAACGTAAATCGGGAATGAACCTGGTGAACCCCACGCTGCACTTCCTCAATGGCAATAATGTCTTTCCCTCAAATTAGGAGACCAAATTTGTACACAATACTCCAGGTTAGTGTTGTCTCACCAGGGTCCCGTACAACTGCAGTAGGACCTCCTTGTTCCTAAGCTCAAAATCCTCTCGACTAATGAGGGCACCGTGCCATTCGCTTTCTTCGCTGCCTGCATGCTTACTTTCATTTTCTGCTTGAACAAATCTTGATGGCTGATTCTATCTCTCCCTCCTAACCCATTCTCCCGCCTTCACTCCATAACGCCCGACACCCGTATGGCAATCAAGAATCGACCTATCGCAGCCTTAAATTATACCCATTAGCCTGGATCTGCAGTGCAATGCTGGAACGTTCCCAAGTAATTCCATTTTACTTGCATAACAAGGCACAAACGATCATATTTGGGGACTAGACTCCACACGATAGCACAATTTAAGCCCATTTGACCTCATCTTTATAGATACCAGAGCTACATTATTCACAGTGTTGTATCGAGCTATTTATCACATTCTGATCTAAAACAGCTTGTCCTGAATACCTCATTCTAGCCATCCATCACTCTCCTGTGCAAAGTAATGCCGCCTGACGTCTGTCCCCTTTTCGATTTTAGTACCCTTGACCAGTTTTCCCTTCTTGACTTGGTTCCAAATACCTAGGGTTGCTACTATGACAGGCACAAAATGCTGGAGTAACTCAGAGGGACATGCCGCATTTTTCCGGATGGAAGGAATGGGTGACGTGTCGGCGGTCGCGGAATCCTTCTTCAGCCTGCCCCGCTGAGTTGCTCCAGCGTTTTGTGTTCTGCACTTCCTTCCCACACCCATGTTGCTACTGGTGCTTGAATTAGTCTGCGCCCCTTCCAGCTGGTCGAGCTGCTGCCTCACAGCGACCACTGAGACCCAGGTTCGATCCCGGCTACGGTGCTGTCTGTACGGAGTTTGCATGCTCTCCCGTGATCGCGTGGGCTTCATTCCCCGGTGCTCCGGTTTCCGCCCACATTCCAAGACGAGAGGATTTCGGTGGTTGTAAATCATCCCTCAGTGTAACAAGAATAAAATTCCATCTGGTATGTCGGGGTGAGTGCAAAAAGTGGGATTATAACCAGTAGTGAAAGGTCACTGGATGATCGATGGTCAGCGTGGTCCTGGCGGGCCGAAGGGCTCCTTTCACGCTGTACCTCTGAACCAAAACGCAAGTACGGCAATCAAATCCAGTTAATCAAAACCCAGTTAAGGGCCTGTCCCTCTTGCCGATTTTGCCGGCGGCTGCCCGGCGTCATTGACTGTCGCATCAGGGTCACCGAAAGATTTAGAACATTTCAAATTCCATTGGCGACACAAAAAAAATGTTTTTGACACTTTCCTGGACCAGTCCGGTTTACTGTCCGGGTAATCCAGGGTTATTTGTAATCCACTGGTTAAACTGCACATCCACACCACTGATGGAGGAACAGGGGGGCAGGGGGTGTTACTCTCCTCCTAAAGTCCACCACTAGGCTGCTAAGTCACGTCGGTGTTGAGCTGCGGGTGAGTCGGCCCACACCACTCAACAAAGTCGTTGACTGCAGCTCAGTATTCAGCATTCCCTTGTCTCACCGAAGCAGCCCACAACGCATTAGACAATTCCGGGGAACCCCTGGCAGGGGCAGGAGGCAGAGCCTGGATCTGAAACCCGAGGTGTAGAATGATGAACGGGATGTGAGATTTGGGATTGGGGAAGGGGTGAGGTGGGGGGGGGGAGGAGGGGGAAGAAGGGGGGCGGAAGGGGGGGGGGGGAGGGGGGGGGGGAGGGGGGTGGAGGCTGGGGGGGGAAGTGGGGGGCCCCCGGGGGGGGGGGGGTAGGGGAGTCAGTCTACCCCAGCCGGACCCCTGATTGCTATCCCAAGTCACAGCAGTAAACTAAAACTGCGTTCATTTTTTAATAACATTGATAGTGGTTCTGAACGTCAGTGATACTGAAAAAAACCGTGAGAAATCTGGAAACTTTGAGACATTTCAAAGCTGACTCGAGGCTGTGTTGACGTCTTACGGTTTACAGGGGCATTTCATGGGACGGGCTTTGATAGGAACTGAACTGTGTATTATTATTTATTCGCGTGTCGGGGGGTCGGGACTGTGTTCACGAAGCCGGGCAGGTATGGTCACACCTCCAACACCCTTGACAGGGTGATGGCGAACCATCCCGCACAAAACATTGGTGTCCGTTGGATGAAAGTCCTTCACCTGTGGTGTGGGACAGGGAGTTTTTTTTTTTTTTGTAAAGAGATACAGCGTGGACCTCCACCCGGCCCAGGCCTTCGGCCCGTCGGCCGTGTCCGCAGGCAACCAGCGACGCCCCCCCCGCACACTAACACTCCACGCACCCGCACACGTCCCGCACCTCCTCGGCCCGCATCGTTTGCAGATGGTCACTGATGGAGAAACTCAGCGGGGCAGGCAGCATCTCTGGGGAGAAGGAAGGGTCGACGTTTCGGGACGAGGCCCTTCTTCAGACCAAAACGCGCCCGTTTCCTTCCCCCCAGAGATGCTGCCTGCCCCGCTGAGTTACTCCAGCTCTTTGTGCCCATCTCTGCTGATTTAACATGTATCTAAGTGCTTATGGATTTGTACTGAATTGAGTGCAACATTGAATCTCCCTGTACTCGTATATAGTGTCAAATGAAGTACCATAATACCATACTGTTAAGTCCCAAGTGTCGTCTCAGATTGGATTCAGCTATTGCGGGAAAAAGTTTTAGAACTCTTAATCGTTTTCTGTTTGCATTCAACTAGAGAATTGTGAAAAGGCTTGGATTGAGTGGATGCGGCAGAGGGACGTTCCACGGTGGGAGAGTCTAGGACCCAGAGGTGATAGCCTCAGAATTACAGGACGTTCCTTTCGGAAGGATGAGGAGAAATTAGGAATTAGATGGAAGGACATCCTTGCGATTGAGGCAGTGCCAGCGTAGGTGACGAGATCGATCGGTGGGATGGCGGGGCTCAATACGAGGAAAGATTGAAAAAGACTAAGGCTTGTATTCACCTGGAGTTTAGAAGGGTGAGGGGGCGAATCTTACAGAAACATATACAAATTATTTTTAAAAATCTCTTCAGTCTGAGGGTGGTGAGTTGATGGAATTCTTTCCTATCTGTGAGGCCAAGTCAGTGGATATTTTTAAGGGGAGAGAGATAGATAAATTCTTGATTAGTACAGGTGGTCGGGGCTCATGGGGAGAAGGCAGGAGAATGGGGGAGATGGACCTGCCATGGTTCAATGGCGAGTAGACTTGATGGTTTTTACCCCTTTTTTTAGCCGAATGGCCAAATTCTACTCCTATCTCCTATGAGCTTATGCCCTCTCCAGGCCTTTTCAATCACATTACAATGGGACTGGAAATGGACACACAAAGCTGGAGTAACTCAGTGGGACCGGGCAGCACCTCTGGAGAAGAGGAGCAGGAGATGCTTCTTTGGACACCGAAAGGTCCCTGTTCCCTTTTTGCCTGGAGATGCTGCCCGGCCCGCTGAGTTACTCCAGCTATTTTGCGTCTTTTGATGTAAATATTCCATTCCATCTGTAAACAGGATGCCATGGATCTCCCCAACCGTCTTTATATTTGATGAAGGTCCCTGGTCAGCACAGCAAGGCCTGATAGACTGGATTGGCTGAACAATCACTGCTAAATCTAACCATCACGAGGCTCCATTTAGTTTGATGTGGATCTGCCAACAGCAAATCTGCCAGCGGCCAATAACGCCTCTCTCTCTCCCCAATTATTCTGTTTCGGGTGGTGAAAGGACCACTGACAATAGACAATTGGCGCGGAGTGCAGGAGCTAGAGCATTCGGCCCTTCGAGCCAGCACCGCCATTCAATGTGATCATGGCTGATCATCCCCAATCAGTGCCCCGTTCCTGCCTTCTCCCCCATACCCCTGACTCCGCCTATCTTCAAGAGCCCTATCTAGCTCTCTCTTGAAAGTATCCAGAGACCGGCCTCCAAACCGCCCTCTGAGGCAGAGAATTCCACCAGACTCAAACCACTCTCTGTGAGAAAAAGTGTTTCTCGTCTCTGTTCTAAATGGCTTACCCCTTATTCTTAAACTGCGTGGCCCCTGGTTCTGGGACTCCCCCAACATTGTGAACATGTTTCCCCCCTGCCGCCTCCAGCGTGTCCAAACCTTAACATTATCGTATATGGTTTCAATAAGATCCTCTCATCTTCTAAGCTACAGAAGTGTACAAGCCCAGCCGCTCCATTCTCTCAGCCCATGTGAGCTGTGATCATTGGCCTCGTCACAGGACCACATATTCCCTTCCGACAACTGGCGAAGATGTTCCAAAGCGAAAGATCACAGTGGAATTGGCTGGAGTAGCGCTCGACCCACGAGGAAAGTAATATTCATTCCCACGGAGGCGCAGCGGTAGAGGTCGTGCCTCGCCAGCGCCAGAGACCAGGGTTCGATTCCGACAAACTGCTGTCTGTACGGAATTTGTACGCTCTCCCCGTGACCCACGTGGGTTTTCTTCTGGTTCTCCGGTTTCCTCCCCACGCTCCAAAGACGTGTAGGTTTGCAGGGTGATTGGCATGGTGTATAATCGAAATCATCGCCAGTGCGTCAGTGCGCGGGGATCGCTGGTCGGCGCGGACTTGGTGGTCCGACGGGCCTGTTTCCGTGCTGTACTATCTCTAAACTAAACCAAGCCAACTGTTCAATTCCAGACTGGGTAAGAATGACTTTTCACTGAGGGGTTTCTGGTCTTGTACGATACGATATGAAAGAACTTTATTTATCCCAGGAGGGAATTAATTTGCCAGCAGTCATAAAAACACCACAAAACACATGAACTCAAATTGAGTAGCGAGTGGATTGGCTTTGGGGATGCAAAGATTGCGGAGGTGGGGGGGAGGGAGGTGGAGGGGGGGGGGTGAGGTGCTGAGTCAGTCCGTGAGTCGAGCTGATCTATGTTAGAACGCACACAGAAAGTGACCAAGTGTAATGGGCCTGTCCCACTTGCGTACGCCACCTTTTCGATAATGCCGGCGCCCGTCACAGGTCGTTGCAGGTCGTCCGAAGATTTCATAAACGTTGAAAATCCAGCGGCCACCAGAAAGACGCTACCACTCTTTTTGGGCGACTGAGGTGACGACTCACGACCATACGACACCTACGAGCCACCCCCCCCCCGCCCGACCCCCTGGCCGCGACATGTCGCGGGGTTGACCCTCCGTGCGTCCCGTGCTGTCAGACGCCAAAACGGTCTGTACCCTTGTTCTGGTCGCAGCTGGAGTTTTCAACAGTTGAAGATTTTCGGCAACCTGCAACGTCTATGACGGGAAGCGGCATGTCGCCTCGAAAAAAGTTCACGTATGTGCGCGACAGGCCCATGACTGGCACATAGTTGTTGTGCAGTTGCGTTAGAGGTGCTGCTCCAGCCAACCAGCGGCACGTTCGATCCTTGACCTTGGGTGACTGTTCTTGTGGAGTTTTTCTCCATGCTGACTACATGAGTTTCCTCAAGGCGCCCCGGGTTTCCTTCAAATCCCAAGACGTGACGGGGGTTGCAGCTCAAATTGGCCTCTGTTAATTGCCCCAAGTGTGCAGAAAGTGGATGAATGAAATGAATGATCACCTTAACCCATGTCCTCTGGTTCTCAAATCCCTTACTCTGGGCAGGCAAGAGATTCTGTGTGTCTACCCGATCTACTCCTCTCACAAGTGAGCATGTGGTACAGCAGGGGCAGAGTGAAGGAAAGCAAAGGCACGTTGGCCTTCATAACAAGAGGAGTCGAGTACAGGAGCAAAGAGGTCCCTCTGCAATTGTACGGGGCCCTGGTGAGACCACAGCTGGAGTATTGTGTGCAGTTTGGTCTCTGAATTTGAGGAAGGACATTCTTGCTATTGAGGGAGTGCAGCGAAGGTTAATTCCCTGCGATGGCAGGGACTGTCATTCGCTGTCGAGAATGGGCGGCTGGGCTTGTACACTTGGAGTTTAGAAGGATTGAGAGGGGATCTTATTTTGAAAATATAAGATTATTAAGGGTTTGGACACTCTAGAGGCGGGAAACGTGTTCCCGATGTTGGGGGAGTCCAGAACCAGAGGCCAAAGTCTTAAGAATAAAGGGTAAGCCATTAGAACAGGAGACGAGGAAATCATTTTTCTACAGAGAGTTGTGCGTTTCTGGTGGACTTCTCTGCCCTCAGAGGGCGGTGAGAGGCCAGTTCATAAGGCTACTTTCAACAGAGAGCTAGATAGGGCTCTTAAAGTTAGCGGAGTCAGGGGATATGGGGAGAAGGCAGGAACGGGGGTACTGATTGGGGATGATCAGCCATGGAGCAAACATTGAATAGCGGTGCGGCTTCGAAGGGCCGAATGGCCCACTCCTGCACCTATTGTCTATTTATTCTAAAACCACCCGATCTGTTATCCATCCGTTCCCTCCACAGATGCTGCCGGACCCGCTGAGTTCCTCCAGCATTTCACGTCTTGCTCGAGACTCTAAATGCTGGTAGTAAATCTGTGGGGACCTGGCAGCATCTCTGGAGAGAGGAATGGGTGACATATCGGGTCGAGACCCTTCTTCAGACCCGTTTTTATCTCTTGGGAGAGCGGATGTCAACATCAAATTCAAAAAAAATGAACCATAGGCTTCCGAAATGTATTGGAAAAGGAACTGCAGATGCTGGTTGGCATCGAAGATAGACACAAACTGCTGGGGTAACTCAATGGAGCAGGGCAGAGATCCCTGGAGAGAAGGAAGCCACCGCATCCTGCCCTTCCTTGCGTCTAAGTACGTCCTCAACTTTGACGTTATATTTCTGTACACCGGGATAATTCCACCGAATGGCATATTAGACTGACAAGCAGGAGATACCCCAAGACAGTGTCAAAATGGTCTAATTGCTACAAGAGAAGCTTTTTTCAATTCAATTCAATTCAAACTCAACTTCAATGTCATTTGCACAGATACAAGTGTGGGTATACAACTCAAAATGCAGTTTGAGCGTCAGTTTCGTAGTAATAGCAATATTAGAAACAGATACAGATTGCAGACATGTGGACGGAGAGACTGGAGAAATCTATCGGTTGGGACTCCGAGGGTCAGCAGTTGTGTTGGTGTTATTATAGAAGCTGTTCCTCATCCTGCTGGTGTTGCGGGACCTGAGGCTCCTGTCTTGTACCGCCTCCCCGATGGTAGGAGGGGCAAACAGTCCACTGGTTAGGGTGGGAGGGTGTCTTGATGATCTTCCAGCCCGTCTCAGCACCACCGTTTTCGGTGGAGGGCATCCATGGCAGGGAGCGGGGCACCAATGATGTACTGGGCGGTTTTCACCACCAGTTGAGTGCCTTCCTGTCTGCTACGGTGCATTGCCAACTGCGGTACCAGACCGGTAAAGCAGGTGGCCAGGATGCTTTCGATGGTTACAGCGGGTAAACGTTGGTCAGGATCTGGGGGGACAGGTGGGCTTTTTGAGCCTCCTCAGGTAAGTAAAGGCGCTGCTGCGCCTTTTTTGATCAGCTTGGAGGTGTTTGGAGGGACCAGGACGATCCTCCGAGATGTGTACCCGAGGAATTTTTAGTTGGAGACCCGCTCCACCTCAGTCCCGTTTATATGGATGGGGGTGTGTCTGCCCCCTCTGTTCTCTCTAAAGTCGACAATGATCTCCTTCGTCTTCTGGGGAGTTGAGGGACGAGGTTGTTGTTGGCACACCAGGTTGTCAGGTGTGCTGGACCACGTCCCTCCCTGTAGGCTGACTCGCGTTCTTGTCGCTGATCTAGTCCTACCACCGTGGTGTCGTCGGCAAGTTTAATGATGGCGTTGGAGCATGCTTAGGGATGCAGTGATGGGTGAAGAGGGAGTAGTAGAGAGAGAGGGGCTGAGCACACAGCGTCAAAAATAAAGCCTCGTACTTATCAGAAGCACAAAAGGCTTTTGATTCAACTCGTGCTGTGACTATTGTGACCGTTCTTTGGTGTTAGTTTAACAGAAAAAAATGTAATTCAAAGAGCGCATAGTGTGTAATGGCTTAAACGCGTTTCATCGAACAATGCATTTTCTTCAGGTTGCTACGGAGCAGACCGTATGAGCACCAGAACAACACAGAGAGTTTGCGAGTCTGTGGAATTCTCTGCCTAAGAAGGGCAGTGGAGGCCGATTCTCTGGATTCTTTCAATGAGGAGCGTTAGATAGGGCTCTTAAAGATAGCGGAAGTGTCAGGGGATGTGGGGAGAAGGCAGGAACGGGCGGGGGTTTGATTTGGGGCTATGTCTAGCCGTGATCACATTGAATGGCGGTGCTGGCTCGAAGGGAACCGAATGGCCTCCTCATGCACCTGTTGTCTATTATTGTCTTCCGTTCTTTCCCCGGCTGACAATTTTCCACGCATTTCTTAGCCGAGTGTTTCCGCGTATACTGCCCGCCCACAGGCTCTCGCTGCCCCGCAATTTACATGGCCGCTCTTCTTCACAAATCGGTGAGCTCAGAAGAGTTTGGCCCATAGTCCAGGGTCGCCCGACCGGCGCAGCGGTAGATAGATTTAGAGACGCCGCCTCACAGCGCCTCACAGCGCCTCAGTCGCAGGGTTCCGACCAAGACGACAGGCGTGGGAGGTGCTTGTACTTCTCCCGTGCCTGCGTGGGCTTTCTAGGGTGCTCGGTTTCTCCCCACGCTCCAAAGAGTGCGGGTTCGAAGGTTAACGGGCTTTCTGTCAAAATGTCCAGCGTGTAGACAGACTAGTGAATTAGTGAACATGGTCATTGTGGGACGGCCATGGGATTTGATGGGCTCGCTGAAGCGCGGCTCTCTCTTCTCATGCAGTTAACTAAAACAATTTTAAAAAACTTTGCAATTGTGAGCCTATGACACTCACCATGGCTCAATCCCTCATCCCTCGTATTTACACTGCGGGTTTTGACACACATGCGATTTTTTTCTTATGAAAGCAACTGTTTCATTATAGCATATGTGGATTCCCTGTGGATTGTCACCTTGTCGTGGCTGCTGGTGGAGATGCTCGTGTGGACCTTGAGATCTGAGAGCGATGCCGTCTGGAGCCATGGCTCTGGTGGGGCCACCAATGGCGGTAAGGTCGCGGGGGAGGTCTGGCATGACAAAGAGATGCGTCCATACAGACCAATACGCCAAAGGGGTGGGTGGAAACAGGCGGAGGACGATGGCTGACCCTTAGTGGAGCGTAACAACGGCTGCTGGGAAGGCGGATGAAAGGGCTGCGGTCATCTCATGAGAAAAGGGGTCCCGGTCGTTTGGACTCCGTGCCACTGGATCCTGACCAGATCTGCCAAGGGACCGTGGGATGGCTGCCTGTGCCCAGTCTCCCACGTAAACAAAGTCATCGCACAGGCATCCTCCATGAAGAGGACAGTCATACTCGTTCTCGACGTTGGGGACCGCGGTGATTGATGTATAGCATAAGTTCAAACGTTATGGTGCAGAGCAGAAGAGTGGGGTTTGAGAGTGAAAGATAGATCAGCATGAGTGAATGGTGGAGTAGATAGACATATAAGGACATTAATAGGAGTGAATTAGGCATTCGGCCCATCAAGTCGACTCCGCATTCAATCATGCTGATCTATCTCACCCTCACAACCCCATTCTCCTGCCTTACTCCCCGTAACCCTGAAGTCTGAGAACTAGTCCATAATTCACCACTCTCCCATCTACAAGAATCTTTTACTCTGCCTTAAAAAATATCCCACTGACTTTGCCTCCCACAGCCTTCTGTGGCAAAGATTCCACAGATTCACCACCCTCTGACTGAAGACTATTCCTCCTCATCTCTTCCTAAAGGAAACGTCCCTTAATTTGAAGCTCTGACTTGGTCGGAGAGGTAGACTCTCCCACTAGTAGAAACATCCTCTTCATCCACACTACCAGCCAACGTATCAATTTTTTGTTTATAATCATAAACCACGAGTAATTTACGGATCTCTATAATACTTCAGGTTGATTGCTGGTGCTCTTTGGGGGGGCCCTTTTTGGGGGTTACTCAGCGACGGTTCAAGGGCCTGTCCCACTTGGCGGATGTTGTCGGCAAACTGCCGGCGTATATCAAACTCCAATACCCAAACTCCAAACCCAGAAACTCCAATTCCAAACTCCAAACCCAAGGTACACGAAAACAGTTGGGATAAAAACTCAGCGTGTGCTGCCGCATCTATTGGAGCGAAGGTATTTGGCAACGTTTCGGGCCGAAAACCCTTATTCAGACTGATCCAACCGCACACTCAAACCCCAACACTCCAAACCAAAAGATTTTGAACAATTGTCAACAACCATCGCTACACCCAATCAATACTCGTGTCCCATTCCACCCCACTATCTTACCCACCTACCACCCTCTCTACCTCATCCCAAAAAACTTATCTATAATCCTACTCATCATAAACTTCCCTATCATCCCCAACTCCCTATTTCACCTTCCAACCCACCACCCCCTAATTATACCAAATAATACCTCCCTAAACCAACAAACCATCCTCCTCATCAACCTTAACCCCTC
>CM069139.1:10032732-10091524 GCA_035221665.1 Okamejei kenojei
GGGAATGAGTAGGTGTGGAAAAAGAGGAGGAGATGGTAATGTGGTGGTGGAAATGATTGGTTTTTGTTGGGTTGTGGGGGGAGTTTTTTGGGTGTGTAGGGATGGTTGAATAAAAAGTAAGTGGTATTTGTTTTATAGTTGGTGGTGTGGGGAAGATGGATTAGAGGATTGTGGGGTTATTGTGGGTATCACGATATGGAAGAGATGGGTTATTATTAGTGTTATAATGTATAATTTTAGGGTGTGGGGAGTGTTAAGGAAATGGTGGGGAAAGTAATGTGGTTTGAAATATAATGTGGATGGTTTTGCAAATAAAGCACAGCAATTGGTTGGGGGTGTTGGTTTGAAATAAGCACAGCAAATAAACAACAAGTCTAAACATTGACAACCTCCTGTTTGCAATGTATATTGAATTTATAGATAATACGCTACCACTTACGACCGGGATTTTTGGGCCAGCTTACTCAGTCCCCTCCACTCATCAGGTGCAGAGGATTTCTTCCCATCAATGAAAAAAAAATAAGTGTTATTAGTGTCTTAAAAACTTTGAGAATCTCTCTCCTGTCAATCACACGCCAAGAAGGCCATTGCCCCTTTCGGTGGGAGGGTGGAGGGATTATAAAACCCGTAAGTGTGGGCGTGGCTCAGACTCTGCAAGATGGGGGATGGAGAGGTCACCGACTCTGTCTGAGCTGTGAATCAAATTCAACTGAACACACTGAATGTCTACTGAACTGTGAGTGTTGTGTTTATGTGGTGAGTTTTGTGTGTTTTATGTTTTCACCCTGCTTGAAATGGTATGAAACTGCATTGAATGTGTGGCCTTTTCACCCATGCATGAAATGGTATAAAAACTGCATTTGAATATTGGTGGCCTTGCACCCTGCTGAAGTGTAATGAAACTGCAACCTGAATTTGGTGGCCTTGCACCTGCTTGAAAATGTGAATTTTCAAGGAATATCCGTGAGTCAACTGCAGCCCACCAGCCGTGAGTGAGCTGCCAGCACATCAGGCTTGAGTGACTGAGCTAGCTACCTCTAGAAATCCAGTGTGGCCCACAATGTCCATACTTGCCCCCTCTGGAATCCAGTCACTTCTCAGCCCACTACACCCATACTAGCGCTCCAGAGAGCCAACACCACCCCACGGCCATCCATATTGGAATTTGAAGTGGAAATATTGCGTCGGGTGACCAGCCCTCCCTTGTGAACATGGGACCCAATAGTCCCACTTAGTTTGAGTAAGTTATCTATAATTATGGACAGACAATTATTTAGGACCGGTAGACATTACTCACGTCAGACCTCTGAAAACATCCCCTTCAGCGTCACCAAGTTTTTCCTTGTTCTGCTGTATTTGAGCTTTGCTATTTCAAGTCTATTATAAAATAAAGCAAGTCCCTTTTGATACACAGAGAAAGAAAATATCACTATTTGCACCATGGCATTTAACAATTGACTTATACCCAGGAGAAGTGAACTTTAAGTAAAGGTTTGAGCCCATATTTCTTAAACTCCTCGAACTGAGATAGGAAGAATCCAAAAAAACCTCAGCAAGACAGCGAGAAGGAACTAACGAGTGTGTGGCACCAATTTTAATCTAGTGTTTTGGCAGACCTGACAAGATTAGGCTTCTATTCAAGTCAACTGATGGGATGAGAATTTCCAAAGATAGACACAAAATGCTGTTTACACACCGAGGATAGCAACAAAATGCTGGAGTAAACTAGCGGTCAGGGAGAACCTGGAGAAAAGGAAAATAGGTGACATTTTTCGGGCCGAGAACCTCTATCGGGCTGAGAGTCAGAAAAAGGGGACTAAAAAGTTACCAGACCATGATAGAGAGGTACTGGAATAAAAGAGTATGCAAAAGATACAGAAAATGAATGAAGGGATATACAGATTGACAAATTAAACTCAATGGTTCCATGTTTCTTTTACAATAAACTGGTTAAAAGTATACACGACCATACTTAATATTTAAGATGCTTTTAGGTAACATGGTCTAAATTGAAGCAGCTCTGTAAAGGGGTTCATTACATACAACCCCTCATGGTTTAAACACAACAACACAGGCTGGTTTTGGCAAGCTGTTAACATGGTAATTATTGCAGATCTCCTAGTACCTTTCATAAAAACGATCTCCTGGACAACAAGCACAAAATGAATCAACTCGAGACAGGTTGCAAACGTGTATTGTGCATAAAATGGGCCGCACAGCCAACACAGTTGGTAGAGAGCCGATGCCTCACATGACAGACACCAGAGTTTGATCCTGGCTTCGGCACATCCCGTGACCATGGGTTTTCCTCGAGTGCTCCTGGTTTCCTCCCACATCACCACATCACCAAGACATGTGGGTATTTGAATTTAAAATTGGCTTCTGTAAATGTTCCTAGTGAGTAAGGAGAGGACACAAAAGTGGTATACATGTACCGACGGGTGATCACAGTCCAGCAAAGACTTGCAGGCGGAAGGGTTTTGTTGTAACAAATCAAATTATTTTTTCATTCAGATGGGTGGTGGGTATATGGAATAGCTGCCAGAGCATGTAGTTGAGGCAAGTACTATAACAGCATTTAAAAGAACGCTTGGACAGCTACATGTGTAGAAAGGTTTATGCGGGGGGGGGGGGTGGGGGGGGGGGGGGGGGGGGGGTGGGGGGGGTTGGCGTTGGCACTCACCCCAGAGGCACGGCGTCCGCCCCAGAGCCAATCACCTCCATAAGTAAAATATGGAAATTATGGAAGCAATCAAATGTCCCCCACGTTGGGAGGGGTGGGGCACAGGTATATGGGGCTGGATGCGGGCCTGCTTCCATCCGTATGACTAATACGGGATACCTAATAATAGACATCAAAGACCCAAAAGGCCCAGAATTGAAGGTAAAGAAAAGTCTGAATGAGAGACAAAAAAAGCTGGAGTAACTCAGGGGGTAGACAGTGTCTCTGGAGAGAAGGAATAGGGTACCATTTTGGTCGAGAGCCCTTCATTAACTCGAAGGAATGGGTGACGTTTCGGTCGAGGACCCTTCATTCCCGAAAAATAGGTCTGTCCTTTACTGGACAGGATTCTTCATGTCATCCCCGTTCACACTCATTAAGGTTACCTGAAAATTCAGCTCATAGCACGTCCCAGCCCACTAAAAGACTCAACCATGTTTTCTTTGATCAGTTATGTTGGTTACTTTAGAAAAGAACCTGCAGCCGAGTCAGCACGGAAGTCTCAGAACACGACGCAAATGTTCGCTGACAGGAAAAACGCCGCTGCAAAGCAACTCCCTCCTGGGTGGGGCGTTTCGACTTTGCCAATCAGCATCATTTGTTGCCTACGAGTCGTAACACAAGTGCGGTTAGAAAATGAATGTGCATAATATAGAATCCTAGCAAGGCCATCTTGGTACAATTCCAGGTCGCAGATCCCCGACTTAAGGAAGTAAATACAGGTCCCGCCATCCGATTTCCAGCAACCGGTGGTCCTGGCACCTCCTTAAATCCAGACAAAATTACGAGAGCGCACTTGATGTCCTCATACGGAAGTCCCCTGAAAACGCGGTCACCTAGGCCCAGGTGAGTCATCCGATCTCGACCTCATTGGATTTCCGCACCAATTGGCGGTCTAATCTTGTCCCCTGCGGCCGGAGGCTCCGGAACTCCAGCCCAGACTTCCAGCCGACCGATCGGGATTGCACGGTAACTTAATCCCGTTAAATCTCTGAATTGTCAAGTTTTTTTTACATTTCTCAATGCAAAAACTTTGGGCTGGAAGTTTGAATCAATACAATACCGTTTATTTGAACGTCAGATAAGTTCAACGAAATTTGGTTTCAGCATTCAATGCAACAAGAATAGAACAAGAAAACACCAACACAATTTAACACAAACATCCATCACAAGAATCTCCTCATCACTATGATTAAGGCAAAGTCTTGTTTCTCCCCTGCTCTCCATTCGTCACCCGATGTAAGAGAGCGATATAAGGCCCTGCCCGGGGTCTTGACGATGGAGCCCGGCGGGTGCAGGCACGTAAAGCCCTGCGCTTGGGTCGCACTTCACCCGCAACTCGGCGGGAGAAGTTGCCGTTCGCGGGAGCTCCGAAAAGCGGTCCTCCCACCAGGACCCGCGACCGTCCCATGTTCCACCGACCACCGGACTCGGCTGGAGCCCTCCGAAGCCTAGAGTCCGGCCTAGCTCGCGCCAACCACAGACAAGCGCTCCACGGTCCGACGCCGGCCAGCTTCCACCATGATGGTGAGTCCGCAGGCTCAGTGACAGGAGCCCCCAGGTCGTCCGTATTTGGAGGGTCGCTTAATATCCACGGTGTTAGGCCCCAACGACCACGGGAGTACCCCGACAGGGTAAAGGTCAGATCTCCGGTGCAGGGAAGAGATTTAACAGTTCCCCCCTGCCCCCCACACATATACAGTTAAAAACAATTAAAAAACACTACAAATTATACACTCAACGGACAAAAAATAAAAAAAACAGACGGACTGCAGAGGCCGCTGCAGCGTCGGTCGCAAGCCACCTGGAATTCACATTCACAACCAACAAAGCTGACCGTTGAATGCAAATCGAGACAATAATGAATTGGTGGTAAAGCTGTAGCATATTCAGCAGAAAATAAGCATCCACTCAAGAAAAAAAAAGGGAGATTTAACTAAACAAAACAAGGTAACCGCGTACAAAAAAAATTCAATATAAATTCTGTTTGCAATTAAATCTAATGAAGTTTTCCAGATTGCAATTAAGATTTCATTTAAAAAACTTTAAATGCTAGTTGAAAGCGTCACAGCATATAACACAATTCAAGGACGACTGTTTCAAGTTACAGTAATAATTATAATACGAGTCAGTATAAAAAACTCAACAAACGATCATATCCTTTGATTCAATTCTTTCTGAATCAGTTATTTAAATTGTAAAATCAAATATACAAAAACAGATACTTACAGGTTTGTGGATGTCAGCCATTCGGCGTATTGATTCATAAACTCCATCTATAAATATATTTTGTGGTAGGCTGCAAGACACAATTAGGTGAATGGTCAGCAATCGCAGGAATAAATACACACTAACAGGCTGAAATTATCCGTTAAAAAATGATGGCAGAAAATTGGTGTCAGAACAATCAAGTTAAGTGACCAGTTTAAAAATAACTTTTAATTTGTAAAAGCAATAAATTTTGAAAGTACACCACACCAGCTCTCTTTCTCGTTACAAATCCTCAGCAGCCCATCTTTCAGATTCTTGGGAATTAATGTTGCTCAAAAGTTCTTTTTTCAGTTCAAGCACATATGAAAGTGCGTATGAAAATTCAGTAAGATTATATGATAACGAGAAATGAAAACAAAAAGAACAAAAGCTAAAATTAAAAAACCTCTTTTCAAAAGCACATTAAACAGTTGGATGAGCTGGTAAATTCATATATTCATAAGACATGGAAGAAGGAATTAGGGCCATTCGACCTATCAAGTCTGCTCCAACATTCGTTCAATGGCTTGATCTACTTTTCCCCTCTCATCCCCCATTCTTCCTGTCTTCTCCTGGTAACATTTGACATCCATACAAATCAAGAATATACAGACTACAGAACAGTGGAGTAGCTGTAAAGAATGGATGTTTCCACTATTCGGAGAGTCCAGGACTAGAGTCCAAGCCTCAGAATTTCAAGGATGTTCATTTTAGGAAGACCAGGAGAAATTTTCCTAGTCAGGAGGTGGCGAATCTGTTTGAATTTCTTTGCCACAGAAGGCTTTACAAGTCCAAGTCAGTGGATATTTTTAGGCAGAGATAGATAGATTCTGATTAGTAACGTGTCCAGAGATTAGGAAGAAAGTAGGTGAAAGTGGTTTAGGAGGGCGAGATAGATCAGGCCATCGTGAATGGACTGAAGTAGACTTGATTGGGCCAAATGGCCCATTCTACTTCTATTCCTTATGACCCTATCAATCTCTGCGTTAAAAATACGCAATGACATGGCCTCCACAACCGTCTGTATCACCACCGCCTTGTGGAAAATAATTCCACAAATGCAAATCATTTGCCAACCCTAATCAAGTCTTTGATGCCACATTGTTCAAAATTACTTTTTAAATTTCACCCAAGTTGCGCATCCAACTCTTGGCTTGCAGATAAGGTGCTAGAACATGGCAGAAAGAAACAAAGAAAAATACAGGGTAAGGTTACACCAGAATTCACTTGGTATTTCTTTCGTCCAGAGATGCTGGCTGTCCCGCTGAGATACTCTAGCATTTTGTGCCTACTGTTGTGGTAACCCAGCATCTGCAGTTCCTTCCTACACAACTTTCACAGTATTTGCTCTCCTGGCAAACAGCACCTTTGTAGATTTTAAATTGAAAACCACTTCTGTTGCTCCTTAGCGTCTACATGTTAGGAACCATTGCTAACCCGTTTAACTGGATTGACGCAATAATCCAGCAATTTAAAATAATGTTTATTTTCACAAAGCCCAGTCCAAAGTGCAATATTACGATGTAATTTAATTAGAGCAGCTTAGTGTAACATTAACCGCTTGCGCACTCATATACTTTAGTCATCGCCAATGTATGTCAGGTGCTGAAACAATATTCACCTTCAAAGGCAATGGTTAGCAATACAATTTAAGGTACAAAAACATCGGACAAAATTGTAAAACAACAAAAAAGGTTCACATTAATACAAACCCACTAGTTTTCACAATCAACAAGGACACCATCCTATTCAACTTACCGGAGATGTTTTGAATACACATCCTTCCCAAAGGCGTAATAACTGAAACAAAAAGGTCGAAAAGAACATCACACAATGCATAACGCAACAAAGCCTATCAGGTACTCAATGCTTTGACAATCTTGACCATCACTTTTCCATCTGCCTTTATCTGCATGAGAGAGCACCCCCAACTATTGTCACTCGTAACAGTATGCGCCAGGGTAGTGCGAATAGAAAAATGTAATGAGGGCCCTTCATTCAAGTTCAATTGATTGAACTTTTATACAATGGATTTGGCAAGCCGACAACTCAGCCAACAAGGAGATTGATACGTGTCAATGTTCATCGACATGTAAAAACAAATTGGGGCAAATGGGGAACTCAGACTATCACCTATTCCATAGAGAAGTTAGATTCATTTTTCCATTTGGAATGTTGGGAAATTAAAGCCATTAATTTTTACATTGCCCCTCTGTATAAAACACATGCCTCTTGATTCTGAATAAAGATATGATGAAGCAAGATGGGTCCTATCTAGGAGGATAAAAATCACAGGGATTTTGGAGGCATTGAAGGAATGAGTAAAAAATACATATTAAAGTTCTAAAATTATAAAATACTAAGATGCCTTTCATCTTAATCCGACTAATGCGGACCTATTTCTTCATCTGCATCCCCCTCTCACACAAGTTCTCGGAGCAGAATTAGGCCATTCGGTCCATCAAGTCTACTCCTGTCACATCAATCATGGCTGATCTATCGTTCCCCTCTCAACCCATTCCTCCTGCTCTCTCTCCATAATCCCTGACACTCATACTAATCAAGAATCTATCAACTGCCAACACACATTAGATCCCACATATCCTAACTTTCTGGACCTGGGATTCTGGGCGAGATATTGTCAACATGCACAAATATAACATGCATTGATCATTTTCTTTATCACCTCCTCAACAAATCACATTTATGAGTCTGGGCCTGTCAGAAGAGGCGGTGAGCTTTGGTGCTGCTTCCTTGCGGCAGCAATGGCGTCTGAAGAAGGGTCCAAAACCCCAAAACACCACCCATTCCTTTCTCTCCAAGCGCCTGTTCCACTGAGTTTACTCCAGCCATCACTTTTATTGATTAGGAACAAAATGCTGGAGTAACTCAGCAAGGTCAGGTAGCTTCTCCTGACCTGGTGAGTTGCTCCATCTTTTTGTCTCTATCTCACAAACGAGCATCTGCAGTTCCTTCCTTATCACTTTGAGGTAGGATTTTGTTTAAACAAAATTATATTGACACCCCCTCACCAGACCCTTCTCATTCAAGTATAGGGGGGTTGCACGTAATGTCATTGGGTCAAAGGGCGTGACGCACGGAGCAGCTCAATCCATGTGGAGGACATGGTAGCTTCCGGCACACACTGTTAACACACGGAACGCATACCTTCTTATCTATTATCTTTGCGCTATAAATATTTGTGGGTGCTGTAAGTGAAAGCGGGAAGGTTTGCTCTGAACCCGAGCACCAATGTGTAAGCGGCCGTAGGAGCACATCCCTCGGGACAGCCCACACTCTCCCCCCGGGGTCAGCGGTGTCCGGCCACAGCCGCCCTCCGCCCCGTCTCCCCATGGGCCGCACTGTCACGGGCCGTGGGTTGGCAGCGCCCACACATGGGGCCGGGATGAAGAAGGGCGGGGGCCGGAGGGAGAGGGGCCAGGGCGAAGAAAGGCCGGGGGCGAGGGGAAGAAGGGCCGGGCCGCGACTCCAGGCAAAGTCATGCTGCAACAGAGTTGGGGACGGTCCTGCTCCCTCCGCCCACCCAGCGGAGCCCCGACCTCATCCTCCCTCCCCCACCCCCACCTCTGGCCGCGGGATTAGGTGGCCCGGGGTCCGCGGGTGTGCAATCCATTCCAGATGCTGGGCAAGAAGAAGGGCCCGCTGTGCTGACAGCCATAGTAATGCTTACCTGCCGTTCACAGCAGCGGTACTCTACAAAGAGTTGCCGTTCCGTGGCACCAGTACTCGGTCACGGGGTCGTGACCTTCGACTCCGTACAACCTCCCTATACAAAAACACAAATCTCATAATTTCCATTTTTGTGGCACGAACAATTTCTCTACCATTCTAGTTCTTGTATAAGGCCAACATTTCCTACCCCTTGGAATAGTGACTTGGATAGGTTTGGATGAGTGGGAAATGCATAGCAGATGCAGTATAATGTGGATAAATGTGAGGTTATCCACTTTGGTGGCAAAAACAGGAAAGTTGACTATTATCTGAATGGTGGGCCGATTAGGAAAAAGGAGATCAAACAAGACCTGGGTGTCACGTACCCAGTCATTGAATGTAGGCATTGCAGGTGCAGCAGGCGTGAAGAAAGCGAATGTATGTTAGCCATTCATAGCAAAGGATTTGAGTATAGGAGCAGGAGGTTCTACTGCAGTTGTACGGGGTCTTTGTGAGACGCACACCTGGAGTATTTTGTACAGTTTTTGTCCTCCTCAGATTCGGATGAGGTCTCCCCCACAGATTAAGACATTCTTGCCATAGAGGGAGTACAAGAGAAGGTTCGCCAGACTGATTCCTGGTGATGTCAGGACTTTCATATAGGAAAAGTGAATAGACTCGACATTGTACTCGCTAGAATATTAGAGACAAGATTGAGGGGGGGGGGATCTTATAAAACTTACAAAATTTCTTGGGTTGGACAGGCTAGATGCAGAAGATTGTTCCCGATGTTGGGGAAGTCCAGAACAAGGGTCATAGTTAAAGGATAATGGGGGAAATCTTTTAGGACCGAGATGAGAAAAACATTTTCACACAGAGGAGTGGTGAATCTGTGGAATTCTCTGCACAAAAGGTAGTTGCAGGCCAGTTCATTATATATTAAGACGGGAGTTAGATGAGGCGGGCCTTTGATGGGGAGCTGAAGGGATCAGGGGTATGGAGAGAAGGCAGGTACAGGATACTGAGTTGGCATGATCACCCCCATGATTCATATTGAATGGCGGCAGGACCTCTCGAAAGGGCCGAATGGCCTCTATGTTTCTGCCCCAATATTCTCGCGGAAGCGAGAGCAACACGCTACTGTAAGCATTGGCAACCAATGGCAGCCCTTTCTAGCATATGTAAGCCAATAAATAACGTGTTCGGGAAGCCACCCACTAACTGACCTACGGGATGTCTTTCAGGCATTGAAATCAACAGACCTTGTTGATATAGACCAAATAATATCAGACACCTGCTTTTTCTTCAGACAGGAGAAGACACATAAAGATTTAGCAAGATGAAAAAAAATAAATACATTAAAATAGCTCTGCAGGGGAAGGCATTGGAAATCGCAACAATTAGAAAAAAAAAAACGAAGCCTGACAATATTGCAACCTCAAAATGCCCTCAGTCTTGAAATAGAAGTCTAAAAGTAGAATAAGCAGCGTCGGGCATATGAAAACACAAGACTAGAGCTTTACTTCAAGGAAACAACTGGAAATCCCTACAATTATTATGTCATCATTCGAGACAGGGATTGGGATGGGTCCACAATTAACTGCACAGGAAAATGGCGATTTCATTTTCTTACAGGGAAGTTTGAGGTTAGGGGAGAAATCATCAAGCAAACTGCTTTCAAAGGCATAATATGAACCTATGATCAAGTTATTAACAAAAATCAGTGTAAGACATTTCAACAGAACATTGTCATTTCCACAGACCAGAAAATTGGGGAAGACAACACACAAGAAATATTGTTGTCAATGCCAAATTAAAACAAGTTTTTGCAAATAGTTCAGTGGTCTGTGGCAACTCCTCTCGCTTATCCTTTGCGTCTGAGGGCTGTCCTGAGGATGGCTGCCATGACTAACAGAACAACGCTCGGCGCTTCGTCGACTCTCCCGCTCTGGACCAGCGCCCGCCTCCGCTGAGGGCTGTTTTTGGTCCCCGCCTCTGGCGCGTGTCCCCCCGCCCCGCCCCGCCCCTCCGGCGGAAGGCGGGCCCGTCACTGGCCCCGCCCCACCCACACAACGCCCAATCACCGAGCACGCCGCCGCGACCGCAACCCCTTCTCCCCACACCCATTGGCTAACGCCCGCGTCAATCAGACCCCACGGGCGGGAGGCAGGGGGGGGGGGGCGGTCTGCATATTCCTAGAAAAGGGAGTCTTCTTTCAAAGAGTAAATCCAACGAGGCGAAATCCCCCCCCCCCCCTTTTTCCTCGCGTTTGGTATGGAGAGTGAGGAATCGATCTTGTAACTGGAAGCCGCAGGGAGGCGGCGGTTTTTGTGGCCGCGCTGGCGAGGCGAGGTCACGTGACCACGCTGGGAAGATGGCGTCGCCGAGTGCGGGTAAATTCTAAATTTGCTTTGCAGAGGGAGTGAGAGAGGGAGTGAGGTGGGAGTCGTCGGTCTGTCTGTCTGCATCCCCCTCCCTCTCCCCTCTCCCCTCATCCCCTATCCCCATCCGTGCGCCACCCGAGACAAACAACAATCCAGTTTTCTCTCCCCGTTTTTTTACTGAAAATATCATCTGCCTTGAGGGATTTGACCCGAAATCAAACGTCCTTCTCTCCAGAGATGCTCCCTGGCCTGCTGAGTTACTCACGGCTTTTCGTATTAATCTTCGTGTTTCTTTCGTGGGTTATTTTCCCGGGTCCGTGCAGCAAGGAACTGCGGTGCTGGTTTACATACACCGAAATAGACACAAAATGCTGGAGGAGCTCAGCGGGGACAGACAGCGTCTCTGGAGAGAAGGAATGGGTGACGTTTCGGGTCGAGACCCTTCTTCAGACCAAGTCAGGGGAAAGCTCCTCTAGTATCTTTGGTTCAGGCTGAGTCGGGGAGAGGGAGACTGGAGATATAGAAGGTAATGTGTGAAAACGACAGATCAAAGCAGACACAAACAATCAAGGAAATGTTGAATGGATCGTTGTGAGCTGAGGGGAAGGTGACAAGCAAAGATCTATGGCTATAGGATCTTTGATGACAGGGAGGCATACAATCAGTAAAATTAATCAGGAGGGCAGTGAAACTAGTCGGAGAACTGGGGGGGGGGGGGGGGAGGAGGGACAGAGAGAAAACAAGGGTTAACACTCTGAAGTTAGAAAAATCAATGTTCATTGTAGGAACAAACTGCAAATGCTGTGGTGTTATATAAAAAACCGAAGGTAAGAACGCAAAATGTTGGAGTCTGAACAAGTAGGGTCTCGACCCAAATTGTTTTCCCAATAGCATCCATTTTTTCCCTTGAGATGCTGCTGTTACCTCCAACATTTGGTGACCATTATCAGCCCCCAGGTCAGCCCAGCCCCGGGTGGGCGTATGGGAGCTGTCAGCAGGGGCACCGCTTGCAGAGTGAGGACGTGTGACTGGATAAGTGGGGGGGGCACAACTTGTGTCAGTCAAGCCTGGGCATTTATTTCCTAGATACGTGGAGCAAGCATGATGCTGGTTAGAATGACAGAGGAGCAGTCACAATCAGTGTGAAGAAGGGTCCAGTCCCGAACACATCACCTATCCATGTTCTCCAGAGGTGCTGCCTGACACACTGAGTTAATCACCAGCCCAGCACTTTGTGCCCTTTTTTGAAGTGCCATTAATTCACTTCACCTCAAGTGGACTACTTTGAAGTAGCATGACTTGTAATTTCAAGCACAATTCACTATAATGTGATATTGCTGACTAAGTGAGTTTTCAGGGGAGTCCCGACCCAGACTCATCTCCTATTCATTTCCCATGCCGAGATGCTGTCTGATGCGCTGATTTTTAAATTTTAATATCCAAAAATAAACTTTATTTATTCAGAATAAATATAATTCAGAATTCTATAAAATGTACAAAACAACAGAAGTACAAAATATCACTCTGACATGTAGTATCTATACATTAATTAGTGTCATATTTGGTAGTGTTCACCACAACTATCCTTAAGCCACACCCTGCCACTCTTGTTTGGTCCTCTGTGAGATTTACTCCAGCAACGTTACCTTGGCTTCCATATTCCCAGCATCTGCAATTCCCTTATCTCTACTCATTTTATTGCCTCCTGTCTCAATGATTGATCAGAAACTAAATGGATTATTTAAAGTGCGGTAAAGTTTAAAACTAAAACTAACCTGTTTATGATGGTGCGATGATTTTGATAATCGCAAACTTGGATCACACTAGATTCAGAAATCAGAGAGAACACAGCGGAGAAGGCAGCAGGAGGCGTTTTGGGGGGAATTCTTTACTGTGGTTCTGAAGACTTACTTGGATAGATGACGTTTTTTTTGGTCAGGATCCACCTTTGCTGCATGATCACAAGAGTCTAAATTATTATTAACATAATTCAAAGATTCCCATCAATCAATATTTTGTCTTCTGACAATCAAGTATCAGATTCCAAAAGGGATCAGGTGGTCCCAAATAGGTATAACAGTATGAATGTATCAACTATACATATTAATTAGTTCATATTTGGAATGATTTATTCAACATGATTTATCCAGACCACATCTGGGATGGAGAATACATTATTCCTCAATTGTCAGATGTTTAGTGGCACTGTGTGCAACCAAAGTATGACCCATGATGACCGGTTTATTATTCTCTGCTTCTATGCCATCAGGTGCAGACTTGGAAGAGTCGATGCTGAGTTTCGAGAAACTAGATCGAGCTTCACCAGATTAAATATGGCCAGAACAAAGTAAGAAATAAACGCTATTGTGATGATTTGATCAGACAGTGATAATGGTTGTCAATGAAGAGGCAGAACTCTCAGATTGAGTATCAATATTTAACAGGTTAATACACGCTGTGGTTGAAGACTATAAATGAACCTTATGTGGAAGAAACAAAGGAGTTCCACAGCAGCATCACATGATGTCATTGTATCATTAGAGGAATTGATAAAACATAGACTGAACACTAAGGCAGATTCACAGTAAGTTAGTGGTAACTATCTCCCAGAAATTTCCCAAATCATTTTGTTTCTTTTAAGACCCCCCCCCCCCCAGCCTAACACTACAAAGGAGGAATGACAATAACAAAGGAGGGAATGACAGTAGCGGTAACAGTGATAACTGACGGCCCTGAGGGAGGCCACTGGTTGTAATTTTCAAAACTGGCAGGCATTGGGGCCCTTTGGAGGTATCCTAATTACCCGCAACACATCAGACATGAATTGTGTGGAGACACAAGCAGAATTTGCCCAGTCAAAGTGGCACAGCATAGATAAGACGGGTGGCGCAGGGGTAGAGTTGCTGCCTGCAGCGCCAGAGACTACGCGGTGCTATCTGTATGAGAGTTTTGCCATGTGTGATTGTGTGGGTATACTCCGGGTGCTCCTGGAGATCCCGGTATCCTCCCACACTCCAAAGAATGTACATAGAGTTTTGTAGTTAATTAGCTTTGGTGAAATTAGTAAATTGTCCCTAATGTGTAGGATAGTGCTAGTGTAAGGGGTATAGCTGGCTGCACGGACCCTGTGGGCCGAAGGGCCTGCTTCCACACCGTATCTCTAAAGTCCAAAAGTCAGTCTGTGGGGATGCTCTGCCATACCATCATTGGGCTTGTAGCATGGTGCTGCACACTCACTGCCTGTCGGCTTTCTCACTTTGCCTGAATTGAGCCCACCTGCGCACAGGAGCAAGAGTCAGGGAGATCAACTTTGCCACACGCCAGCCAGGGCATGAAAAGACAAAAGACCCCAGTTGCCATTCGGTACTTACTGCCATGCTCCCTGTGCCTGGCCCGTAACCTGAAGCTGAAGGCTAGATCATCATCAGCTGCTATCCTAGGCGGATACCAAACTGCTGGTAAATATCTGACTTTGTACTGTAATAAAAAATGAAATTAGCTATTGGGTAATTGTATCTAAAGTATGATGTTTTCATCATCCTTAATCGAATACACCGCAATCTCCGCATCTCTTGTATTCCAGACGAGTCATTTTGGATGGCACAGGGCAGTTCCATAACACAGAAGCGCGTTAGATTTTAAAAAGATAAATACCTGCCACAATTTAGTTCATATTGCATCAATGACCTTTTAAAACACCATGCTATAAGATTAGAATATACAGACATATTTGACATTCTTTTCTTGTGGTTGCTGCATTGAAGGGACAATAAAACTCCAATAATCCAACATACTCAGGACTGGACTTGCAGATTTGTCTGGACTATTGGATATTATTCCTTTTACTAACACTTCACAATTTTTAATGTCATCATTACATAATATTATAATTTTTTCCAGCGAACCTGTAAAGTCTTAAAGAGATGCGCTTGACAAAAGGGACCCTGTTGTGTTTAGCAGAGCCAGGGCCTTGGTCCCAGTGTGGTTCATAGGAATGTGGGAACTGGGCTCAAACGAGTTTAGCGGGAGTGAGGGTATGGGAGCTCCACTGAGTTTTAAAGAACTGGCCCTCGGTGAATCTTAGAGGAGCATGGAAACCAAAACCCTGGTGGGGTTCATGGAAATATGAGAACGGCAGCCTTCTCAACTTTCTAGGGAGCACATAAACTGGGGCTTCATTGTCTTTGAGGAGAACGTGGGGGAACATCATCACTTGTGCGCCAAATGCCCAACGCTACAAATTGCCGATTAATGAAATTTTACTGCAGCTATGAAGAAAAAATATAATGTATAACCGTGCTGATGCTCGTATAATTTTATAACAAGGCACTCAAGTAGTTTTTTGTTGTGTCAAAATTTGAGTCTGGAGTGTTAATGATGAAGTCGTCCTCTCTCAGTTAGTGAAGTTTGTTTTGGGAATTTGCGAGTGCATATTGACCTGCTTTTTAGGGTATTTTTTCAGACGCAGAGATGGTTAATATTAAACACTTTGAAAAACAAAACCCGGTGTCGAGGGGTAACCTGATATTACAGCTCAATTATTCATGATAGCACTTCAAATGTTGACATATAAAAATATTACTCACATAAATGTTTATATCTCATTATCTCTTTTAGTGCCTGGAGTACAGAATTTGCAGCATCTTTCAAAAGTGTAAGTGTCTTGTGTAATTTGATGTCCTGATAACTCGTAGGAAATTGTGATTGTATTGCTGATATCTTATTATAGTTTTATACAAGTTGGAAGAATGTTAGTAAAATGATTAGTAAATAATTTGAGTAAGGTGCAAATTCCCATTAAAGCAGAATGTTCTGCTTACTTAAAATTATTGATGAGATACTTTACCTAACTGTAGGTAGCTTGTACAATATTTAGGCCCTATTACAAGATCTGTCGTGACATCCCAGATTCTATAATTCATAGTGCAAGTATATAACATTTGTCAGAAACAAATGCCTTTAATAAACTAGAGCAGCAGGAAAATAGAATAATGTTCCGTTCAATATATGTAAAGCTTTGAATGAATGAATTAAATAAACATTGTCGTGACTTCCGGTGGCGCTATGGAGCCCTTAAAGCATAGCGCCAACCAGCCTCCGCCAAAAAATTTGAAAAAACGGGGATTTAAAACGGATTTAAAAGGACTTACCGATCGCCTGCTTTATACTGTCTGCCGCTTCAACATCGACGGTACCAGGCTGACGTCATCAGCCCTGCGACAAATCATGACGGCACGGAGCCCTACCGATAAAACGAAGGGTCGAAAAACCCGGCGAGAGGGGAGAAGGCCTGGGAGAAGCCTCGGACTCGAGTAGGCCAGTTCACTGGAAGACGTCTCCAGGAAAGCAGACACAGGAGGTGAGGACTTGAGAACTTTTATTTCTCATCAGATGGCTGATTTAAAACGTGAGTTCAAGGCAGAAATGAAAGATATAAAGCAAGAAATGAAAGAAATAAAGGGAGATATAAAGGAAGAAAATCGTCAAATTAATAATCAGATGACTTGAGAAAAATCAATGGAGTGAATTTCAAAAAGATACAAAGACACAAATTGATAATAAGTTCAAGAAAGAATCAGAAATATTGAAGAATGAAATCATTGATATGATCAATAATATGGAACGCAAGATGGAGGCTAAACTTGAAATGTTAAAAAAATACTTTAAAAATAAGATTGACCCTATTGCAAATGTTGGTCGATACAACAAAGCTGATGGCATGAAAAACCTTGAAAAGATAGCGGAGCTAGTACTGTGTCTACAGCAAAGCTGATAACAGAGCAAGAACGTCTACTGGGAGTTGTTATCCAAAGTAACAGATAAATGCACGCAGCTAGAAGGCTATCAAAGAAGGCAGAACTTGAGGATTGCAGGGATCCTGTATAAAGGTCTAGAGAAAACACGAAGACACTCGAGAATTCACTGCTAAATTACTGCAAGCCTGTTTTTATCTTTGGATGATATGCCTGTATTAGCTCGTGCACATCGAGTCGGCAGAAGACAGACCAGTACAAACGCCCCCCCAAGACAAAATGATTGTATAGTTACAATATGATTTTATTCTCGAGGATATTATGCGAGAGCCTCGAGAACAAAGAATCTGATGTTTCAAGGACAAAGAACAGTATCTATCGAGACTATCCCCCAGAGGTCGCCAGAAAACGAAAAGCGTTTAACGAAGCTAAAAACCTTATGAGGGGTGTAGAAAACTTGAGATACGGTTTGAATTACCCAGCCATACCTAAGAGTTACTTACAACAACGTGGAACACTTCTTCAAGACTCCAACAGAAGCAATGGAATTTGCAAAGCAGTTTGACACTTGAAAACCATCTACAAGCAAATATACTGTCTTTTACTATTTTTTAAAAGACCTAGTATGGTCTCTTAACATTCTATGAGACTTCATACGATAATATGGAATTAGAAGAAATTAGAAGGAACGACAATGTCGTATGGAACGAAAATGTTTTTCCCGGATTGGAAGAAGCTCACCGAACATTGGACAATTAGTCATAATATATAATAACTAACACAAACAAATAACACACATACTAAAATTATAACGCGGTTTTATTATCACTATGACTATTATTAACCAAGACTGTTCACTATTGCTAATTAATACTACTAATAATTAATATTTTATGTCTTGTTACATTTGGAGATACCCTCCCCTTAATTTTTTTTTCCTTTTTTAATAATGATTTCTATTTTTTTTGTATTTTAAAAAACTCTTTACCTGCGGCTTATAATTAGATTTTTTTAACTAATTTTAGATATATATACTTTTATGATGATTAATATCACTCCTTTCATTTCTTTAATATTATATCCCCGTTAAAATATTATCATGGAATAATAATTCCTTAAAATTAGGAGCTGGCTAAATTAATATAACATCAATGCCGGAAAGCCTTTAGATTAATAGCCAATAATAGATTTTGGCTTTCACAAACTACAAATAATTTTATTTGTAGTTTTCTACTCTTTATGCACTCTACTAAGCTTTTTACCTACTCTTCACTATTCTTTTATGGTTTACTATATCTTTCAGTTTGAATGGAGCTATACACTGGAACAATGGAGATATATTCGTGAAGTACATAAAAGAGATCTAAAATTCATCTATTCGGTGTTCGGTGTAAGGTTAGGTCTACTTGCGCGCGGACCCTTGGACCCTATTCTAGATTCCCACAAACCTAAAATGCAGGATCTAAAAAAGAAATATGGGGAACGAGGGAATAACCTTTTGCAGTTGGAATGTCCAAAGGTATCAATGAACCAATAAAAAGAGGAAAAATATTGACACACTTAAAGGCAATGAAAGCTGATGTAATTTTATATTCAAGAAACTCGCCTAAAGAAAGACGCTGAAAATAGGCTGAAAGCTAAATGGATAGATAAAATATATCACTCTTCCTTTACGCATAAATCAAGAGGCGTAGCAATATTATTTCGTAAAGGTACTTTATTTAAGCATACATCTACTATATCTGATAAAGATGGCAGATACATTATTGTGATAGGAGAAATAAATAGGGAAAAAATGATTTTGTTAACATCTATGGACCAAATTTTGATAGTCCTTTATTCTTTAAGAAAGTACTTAATAATATTCCGGAATTAACACATTACAATGATAATTGGAGGAGATTTTAAATTGTACATTAGACCCTTATTTAGATAGATCTTCAAAACAAAGAAAAATTAAATCGCAATACTAGTGATTTATTAAACGCATACATCCAAACGACTAACATTAAAGATGTCCTGGAGAACAGAAAATCCTACTGGTCGAGAATATTCCTTCTACTCGCCAGTACATAAAACTTATTCAAGAATAGATTACTTTCTGGTAGATGCAAAGCTTATTTCACTTACTTACGAATCCAATATCATAATATTATAATTTCAGATCATGCGCCATTAACATTTAAAATTAAAATAATGGTAAAACAGAAAATCTAGGACAATGGAAACTTAATCCACAAATTTTAAAAAATAAAACCACTCAGGAATACATTATAACTCAGATTAAGATGTTTTTTGAAATAAATGATCAACCAGAAATATCTCGCTCTTTATTATGGGAAACATTTAAAGCAAATCTTCGAGGAATTATGATTTCTTCACAAGCATTCCATAATAAGAAGATTCGGAAGGAACAACAGACTTAGAAAGGGAGATTAAACAATTAGATATACAGAATGCAACAAAACCAGATATAATAATACATAATAAAATTGTAGCATTGAAGTATAAATTAAATAAAATATATACTGATCAAGTTTAAAATATTACCAACATACTAAACAATTGTTGTTTGAATTTGGAGACAAACCACAAAAACTATTGGCTCGACAATTAAGGAAAATTGAAGCTGAAAAAATTATACATAGGATTAAATCACAAAACGGTGAATTATTAATACAACCCAAGGATATTAATGAAAGATTTATGCAATATTATAAAAATTTGTATACTGGTAACACGACAGTAAATAAAACAGAAATAGATGCCTTTTTAAATGTATGTAACTTAAAAGAATTAGATTTACAAAATAGAGAACTATTAAATGCCGATATTTCAATAAAAGAAATCCAAGAATCTATTAAATCTTTAAAAAATGGTAAAACTCCAGGACCAGATGGTATAGGCTCGGAATTTTATAAAATTTTCATGACCAAATGGTCCCATATTTAAAATCATTATATGAACAGATATATACACAAGAGAAATTACCAGATACATTGAACGAATCTATTATAACACTTATACCCAAAATAAATAAAGATTTGGATGACCCAGGATCATATAGAGCAATTGCTTTATTAAAATACGGATCAAAAAATTTTAACAAAGATTCTTGCACAAAGATTAAGCAAAATTGTTAACGAATTAATTCATCCTGATCAAACAGGATTTATACCTAAAAGATATTCTTCATATAATCTAAGACGGTTTATTTAATATCATATATTCGAAAAGAAGTGATAAAAAAGACTTAGTAGTCATCTCGTTGGATGCAGAAAAAAGCTTTTGACCAGGTGGAATGGCCTTATCTATTTTCGGTGATGGAAGCCTTTAAGCTTGGTGATAAGTTTACTACTTGGATTAAATTATTATATGCAAACCCAACAGCTAGAATAATAACAAACCATATGTTATCAACTAAGTTTAGTTTATCTCGAGGTTGTAGACAAGGCTGTCCTTTATCACCATTACTGTTTGCGTTAGCAATCGAACCTCTTGCTCAAAGGGTAAGATTGCACCCGGAAATATATGGATATGATACTAAAGATACTAAGAATAAAATCTCGTTATATGCGGACGATATATTACTTTATATTACTAAACCGGAAATAAGTATCCGTAATTTGTTAAAACTAATAACGGAATTTGGTTTAATTTCAGATACAGTATCAATTGGAATAAAAGTGAACTTATGTCAATAACCATGAATAATTTACAGATATTACAACAATTTCCTTTTAAGATAAATGAAAATATTAAATATCTTGGTATTTTTGTTACAAAAAGATTTGACTCTTTATTTAAGTCTAATTTCCCGTTATTATTGAATAAATTAAATAAAAATATCTTATACTGGAAAAGCTTACCTATCTCAATGTTAGGTAAAATAAACGCAATAAAAATGATTTTCCTCCCACAATTATTATATTTATTTCAATCAATCCCGATATATCTCTCTAAACATTTTTTTAAAAAAGTAGATTCAATAGTCACTAACTTTATCTGGGATTATAAGAATCATAGAATAAATAAAAAACACTTATGTAAAGCTAAAATAAACGGGGTTTAGCTTTACCAAATTTATGTTTTATTATTGGGCAGTTAATATTAAAAATATGAATTTCTGGTTAGGAGAAACAGATAATAAACCAATTGGTTAAAAATGGAAAGAGAAGACTGTTTTCCATTTGAAATTAGCTCTATAATATTTGCTAATATTAATGTACCTAAGAAAATTTATAGTGAAAATTTGATAATAGAAAGTGGAATACGTATTTGGAAACAATAAAGAAAACACTAAAACTAAAATTTATACCGCTAGGTCTTACAATTGCCAACAATTTTACGTTTAAACCGTCAACGATGGATAAGGCTTTTATACAATGGAAAAATAAAGGAATTTTAAATATAGGGGATCTTTATAAGGAAAATTCTTTTCTTTCATTTCAAGAATTACAACAAACTTACGGGCTTCATAATAATGAATATTTCAGATATTTACAAATCAGAAACTATATCTCTGCAAATACACAAGAACTCAGAAATAGAAAGAGTGAAATTTTAGATGAATGCTTGAATAAACATCCAAATACAGAAAAAATGATATCATACATTTACAATATTTTGTTGGAAAGTGATATTCCATCATCGGAAATACATAGACAACGTTGGGAAAATGAATTAAGTCAAATAATAAGCCCAGAAATATGGGAAGAAAGCTTACAACACATACATTACTGTTCGTTAAATGCTAAACATGCTCTTATACAGTTTAAAATTTTACATAGATTACATTATTCTAAATCTAAATTACATAATATATTTCCAAAATTATCACCTATATGTGATAAATGTCAAATCTTAGAAGCAACTTTGTCACATTCATTTACTAATTGTACGAAGATTCTAGAATATTGGAATGAAATATTTAAGATAGTCTCGAATGTTATTAATATTACTATGATTCCTGACCCAAAGTTAATCATACTTGGAATACCGGAAACGGAACAAATAATTACAAGGAATCAAAGAACTTTTATCGACTATTCTTTAAATAATTGGGAAAAAATTAATATTAAAATTTTGGAAAGGCCCTGTATCCCCAACAATTAAAATGTGGAATAACAGAAATGACGGAGACACTTCACTTGGAGAGATTGAGACTTGTCCTTATGGACAGGTTAGATCTCTTCAAAGGGATATGGTCTCCCTATATTAAATATCTACAGGGTCACAATGGTTCGGCACAGGGACTTGACTGAGGCCTGAATATCTGAATGGATGAAGAAATACATATAATAAATCATGAATGTATCTCCAAGAATGGATTATTTAGTAATACTTCAATCTCCATCAAACTTCTCACATTTTCTTTTCTATTTTTCTATTCTCTTTCTCTATCTTCCAATCTTTAATTAAGGAAAAAAATATAGAAACATATTATATAAATTTTTAATATGTACACACTTATTTTTATTCGTATGAAAAGATTATAGATGTCTTAAATTTGTAATTATATAAAATTATGCATTTTCAACTATACAATAATTTTGAAATATAAAGTTAACAATAATACAAACATTCTTAATATTTTGATAACATTATGAATATCATAAAACTTGTTTAAGATTGGGTATTATGTAGTTATATTAGCGGGGATTTGTATTTGGTAATTAGAAGAATATCTATGATATGAGAAATCTGAGTATATTGCTTATTTTAGGAATATACTACATATACTCCCAATTATATAAAATAAATAACCACGAAATGTATAATGGATAATATTACAATTAACATAAACAGTATCAATCGATAATCAATATTATATAATTTTGTATATTATACAACTCTCACTGTCGTATAAGAGTGTACTCGGTATATATTGTTTCTACAATAATTTTTTTTTTTTAAATAAATAAATAAATAAATACATTGTCACATGTGACATGTCACAGTGACTTTTGTTTTGCATACCCAAGGTATCCAAATAGTCGCCATATAAAGGGCACCAACAAAGTGACAAAGTATCTCGCGCCTATTGCAAATAATATGATAACTTCCAAGTTCCCTGTCTGAAGAGGGATTCTGACCCATCCTTTTTCTCCAGAGGTGCTAACCGACCTGCTGAGTTACTCGAGCGCTTTCTGTCTATCTATAGCAACTTCCGTATTCTTTTAGCCCCACAATATGTTTTAAGGTTGTATCCTCCCCTTCCTGAACCTTGACATTAATTGCCGAGTGTACTTGACCATCATGGGTGCATGGGAACTTCAACCCCAGAGGTTGTCATGCCATGGGAAGGATGTGATTAAGCTAGAAAGAGTGCAGAAAAGGCTAACAGGAATGTTGCCTGGACTGGAGGGCTCGAGTTATAAAGAGATTGGATAAGCTGGGGCTGCTTTTCCTGGAGCAAAGGAGGTTAGCAGGTGACCATGTCAAGGTTAAAAAAAATGGCAAAAGATGGGGTAGATAGTGTAAAACTGTAGGGCATAGATTAAGGTGTGCTCAGCAGTAGAGTTGCTGCCTTACAGCAAAATGTGGCACCAGAGGCCTGGGTTCAATCCCACTACCGGCACTATCTGTACGGAGTTTGTACATTCTCCCCCGTGACTTGCGTGGGTTTTCTCCGAGATCTTCGGTTTCCTCCCACATTCCAAAGACATACAGGTTTGTAGGGTAAGTCGCTTGATTAATTGGCTTGATAAATGTTTTAAAAAATTGTCCAGTATACAATTGTCCAACTTCCAGTATAGTCCCTGGTGGACTCTTCAGAAGGTACAAGGTGAGTGGGGATTTGAGGGGAAGGCCACCAAATTCAATTTCTTAGCATTTCAAGCAGAGTGCAGGCCACCAAATTGATAAACAACTCATTGCATTGTCTTTAAGGGCTAACAAATAATTTATTGCAAGTACATTGCAGACTCACAGTTCAGTTGATTCACAGCTTAGAATCACAATTGTGGACTCTCCCTTGCAATCTGCCAGAGTGACTAACTCAAGCCCAGGCATCGGGGTTTTATAGTCCTGCCCCCACCCTCTCCCAGGGAGGGGCATTACCTTAATTGTGGTGATTGACAGGCGAGAGGACCAATCAGCTGATCTCAAGACTTTTTAAACACTCAGAACTTTTTTATTTGAATCGATCGGTAAAGTCCTCGGGCCTGCCTCAGCGGAACACTTTGAGTAAGATGGCCAAAAGTCATAATGATGTATGGTAACGTTTTTTCTAAAATCAATATACAGCGCAGACAAGAAGTGGTCAAGCTGAGACTTTTAGTTATATAGATTTAGATGCCAGAGGAGGTGGGAGAGGCAGATGCAATTATAACATTTAAAAGCATTTTTTAAAAGTGCTGGCAGAATTCAGTAGATCAGGCAGCATCTGTGGAGGAAATAGACAGACAACGTTTTGGGTTGGAACCCCTTCTGCAGCTAACATTTAAAAAACATTTGGACAGGGAGATAAATAGAATAGAGTTAAAAGGAGATGTGCCAAACACAGACAAGCGGTGGTTGTTTTGGATGGTGTGCTAGTTTGGCCGAAAGGCCCGTTTCCATGCTGTTTAACTCCGAATTTATGAATTTAAGGTGAAATTGAGGTGGAAATTTAATGTGCCACCTCTTTTCCAAAACCAAAAGGACAGAAGTAAAAAGCTGCATTTAAGCGTGTATTGTAAGATACTAGTACATGTCAAGACTAACTTACTTATGTTTTTTTTTGTAGCCTATTACCAGCTCTCCGCCCAAATGGATGGCAGAACTTGAAAAAGATGACATTGACATGCTGAAAGGTACTAATTATATTCAGATGATTTAGTACTAAGCCACGGCACATTGATGCATGGTCTTATAGGTAAGAGCTGTAAAGAAAGTAGGGTTCATTGACACTTAGTTTCATAACATTACAACGTGCTTTGTAAGGTAGATATTCAATCAAGGTTGATAATATCTTAAATAATCACTTGGTGTATGGAAAAGTGAAAAAGAGATGCAAGATAGTGAATAACTGTGCTCAAAGGAATCTATTGATAAAGTTGCTGGTGATATAGTTGCTAGAAATCGGCTTTTGCTACACAATTTGGAATGGAAAATATTAGTTAGAGATGGCTGGCCTAATCATATTCGGAACATTTAACCACACAAGCTGGCTCTACCATTCAATGAACTTATAGTTGTGTGCAGTTCTGGTCATCCCATTACAGGGAAGATTTGGAAGTTTTGGAGAGGGAGCAGACGAGGATTACCAGAATGCTTCCTGGATCAGAGGGCATCAGCTGTAAGTTGACCAGAGGGCAGAGTTTAAGGTGATAAGGGGGCAGATTTAAAGGAGACTAGACCAAGTGGGACCCGTTGGGTCCCGCCTCCTCAACGAGTAGTTGAGGGGACAGGAGGCGGCCTGTGGCGTCACACACACACACACACACACACACACACACACACACACACACACACACACACACACACACACACACACACACACACACACACACACACACACACACACACACACACACTCACCACACACACACAAACACACACACACACACACACACACACACACACACACACTAACCAACCACACACACACACTAACCACCCCCCTTGATATTATTAATATTATTTATTCACTTCTTTTACCTCATCCCCGCCCTATCCACTCATGCATAGCCCCCAACTCGCAGGCGCGGCTAGGGAGGGAGGGGGGTAGAGAGAGGGACACAGAGGCGCGGGGGGGGAGAGGAGGGTGGGAAAGAGGAGCGGGGGGGGGGGGGGTTGGAGAGAGGCCGGGGGGAGTGGGAGACAGGAGTGGGGGAGAGGCCCAGCAGCAGATTTTGAATAACGGGGAGGAGGAGGGAGAGGTGGGGGAGGGGTGGAGACATCACTCGCAGCGCGAGCAAGACGGCAGGTGTGCAGATCCATTGTGACGTCGTCAAAGTTTTGTCCGATTTTTGAACATTTTCAGTAATAACTAATTTTCAGAACGTCTATTTCAGACCACGGAAAAAATATCTGCGGAATATGCAAAAATGTTATCGTTACCACATAGATTTTTTGAGAAGATGTGATTATTTATACACACACAAATCCACATACAAAATGAGAGTTTTATAAGTATACTAGACTAAGTGGGACCCGTTGGGTCCTAGCTCACACGGGAGGGTTGGTCCCCCAGTGCAATATTCCACCTCTCCATCAATTCCAATATTGCTGGGGGGGGGGGGGGGGTGCTTTCTGGAGCGCTAGTATGTGTGTTGTGGGTCAAAGGGACTGGTTTCCAGAGGGCTAGTATGGACATTGTGGGCCGAATGGATTCTTGGCCAGGCAGGTCAGCCACTCTGGCCAGGCAGTATTTTAGAACCAGTAGAGACACTCTTTCTGCAAGCATTTTAGAACCAATAGAGACACTCTTTCTGCATGCATTTTAGAACCAATAGACACTTTTTGGAAGCATTTTAGAGCCAATAGACACTTTTTGCAAGCATTATAGAACCAATAGAGACACTTTCTGCAAACATTTTAGAACCAATAGGGACACTTTCTGCAACCATTTTTCAGAACCAATAGAGACACTTTGTGCAAGCATTTTAGAACCAATAGATATTTTTTGCAAGCATTTTAGAACCAATAGAGACACTTTTTGCAAGTATTTTAGAACCAATAGATACTTTTTGAAAGCATTTTAGAACCAAAAGACACTTTCTGCAAGCATTTTAGAACCAATAAACATTTTTTGCAAGCATTTATAGAACCACATTACGGACACTCGCAGTTGAGTAGACATGTGTTCAGTGCTATTCTGAGCT
This sequence comes from Okamejei kenojei, assembly GCA_035221665.1. NCBI lineage: Eukaryota > Metazoa > Chordata > Chondrichthyes > Rajiformes > Rajidae > Okamejei > Okamejei kenojei. Next base: position 10,059,323 of record CM069139.1, read on the forward strand.
CAGAGAGACGGACCCTCTGGCTTCCTCCATCTTGCAGAGACTGAGTGAGGCACACCACTTCCTGCTTTTTATAGTCCCTCCCCCTCCCTCCAGCAGGGGCAGCAGAGAGAATGGCGAATTAAAAAAAAACATTAATATCTCTGATTTTTCATCGATGGGAAAAATCATCTGGTCCAGGAAGGCGGAGGGGGGGCGGCGTTCTCTCGGAAATCACACCACAGTGAGCCAAAAGCGGTCAAGATCAGACTTTTTTTGTAATATAGAAGATAGAGATGTGTGGGCAGGTTTATTTCAAAGAGTGGTGGGTGCCTGGAACGCACTGCCAGTGGTAGTGGTGGAGGGAAATACAATAGTAACATTTATGATGAGATGTAAACTGGGATTTCCCCATCATGTCCTAGATGTTGTTCACTAATGAACGGTGGTCTTTATCACAGAGTTGGGAAGTCTCACAACCGCTAACTTAATGGAGAAAGTACGGGGGCTTCAGAATCTTGCGTATCAGCTTGGGCTAGATGAATGTAAGTATATGCCTTTGTTCTGCAGCGTTGTAAAGACATAATCCAATAGCTCCTGACCATGAAGATGTTTAATTGTCTTAAATGTAGGTGATAGATTACAGACCACTTAAAAAGCTGCTTCTTCCGGGTTGTTGCTGCCCCCAAACCCTTTACTTCTGTACAATATTAACCCTCTTCTGCTCATTTGCTATATTTTTACACGGTTTTGTGCTGAGGAGTTGGTTATGACAATTTCAAATTTACCAGTTCTTTTTTAGAGTAAGGATGGCAATAGGTTTAATGCAATTTTTAAGATGTTGGTTTAAAAAAATGCAGTCATGATTCCACTTGGTTTTTACATTCTCCCGTCGAAGGGACCTGAGGTTGTCAGAGCCATTCTCTCTAATCCATCTTTTAATTTTGATCAGTCATATGCCAGGGATTCCCAGGAGTCGGCGAGGACATCTTTTTTTTTTTTTTTTTTTTTTTTTTTTTTTCAAAATTTATTTATTTGAAGTAATACTATTCAAGATCAAATCCAAGTGAGTTTATTGTCATGTGTCCCTGATGGTACAATGACATTCTTGAGTTTGTTTCAGCACAACAGAACATAGTAGGCATTGCCTACAGAACAGATCAGTGTGTCCATATACCATTATATAAATATATACACACATGAATAAATAAATTGATAAAGTACAAATAACAGATAATGGGCTATTAATGTTCAGAGTTTAGTCCGAGCCATGTTTAATAGCCTGATAGCTATTGGGAAGTTGCTGGTACCTGGTCGTTGCAGTCTTCGGGCTCCTGTACATTCTTATCGTAATAATATTTTTATTAAAAGGAATCCATCATAACAACGGTATTACAACTTTTACAATACACAACCAACTTATTTCAATAAGTATACGAATGTTACGAATAGTACTTGTAAACTTCTATTTTTTTTTAAAGTAGAAAAAGAAAAGAATAGATTTTAATCAATAAAAGTGGTGATTAAATAATAATTTTTGATTATAAAAAAAGTGGAAAAGAAAAAAGAGGAGAAAAAATATATATGTATATGTATATATTCTTGTTATTTATATTTAATTAAAATAAAGTATTATATAGAAAAAGAGAGAGATTATACTATACATCTTAATAGTGAATAACTATTTCAAATACAATATTAATGGAGACATGTATACAAATCAAAAAGAGAAACAAAGAGTTATTTTCATCTAATCCTGCCGGGTATCCATTGAGTTGTGATGCCAAGAACAGCTATCCCTTCAAATATTCTGTATATGGAGACCATATCTGTTCAAAGAGTTCGTGTTTGTCCATTAGGACAAATCTGATTCTTTCCAAATGCAACGTCTCCAACATTTCCACTGTCCACATTTTAATTGTGGGGGATAATGTTCCCTTCCAAAATTTCAATATTAATTTTTCCCTATTATCAAACAGTAATCCAAGAAATTTCTTTGGTTTACTGTTAATGTTAGATTTGAATCCGAACTCCTAATATTATTAATTTTGGATCTGGGTCTAGTTTAATTTTAAGAACTTCAGAAATAACTCTAAAGATTTCTATCCAATAATAATTAAGTTTTATACATGTTACAAAACTATGCGTTAAATTAGCTTCCAAGTTCTGACATTTATCACAAATAGGAGAAATGTTAGAATTAAATTCTATTTAATTTCGTTTTTGAGTAATGTAATCTGTGTAATACCTTAAATTGTATCAATATATGTCTAGCATTTAATGAGCAACGATGTATACATTGTAGACTTTCTTCCCAAATTCCTTCGTTATAGATAAACCCATTTCATTTTCCCATGTTTGTCGATATATTTCCGAAGTTGGGATTTCCTTATCCAAAATAGTATTATATATATACGCTATTAATTTTTTCTGTATTTGGGTGTTTATTAAACAATTCATCTAATAATCCTGGTTTTCTATTTTTATAGTCTTGCATATTTGACTTAATATAATTTCTAATTTGTAAATACCTAAATATGTTATTTGACTGCAATCCATAGATATCCTGTAACTCTTGAAATGAGAGAAATTTTCCTTCCTTATAAAGGTGTTCTATCCTTTTAATTCCTAAATCATTCCAATGTTTAAACCCCTTGTCCAATACAGAGGGCTTAAACAAAGGATTATTCATAATTGGCAAACAAAGTGACAAATTATCCATATGTAGGGTCTTAACTATTTGTTTCCAAATACGTCTATAGCTATGAATTATAGGGTTGTTACCATACATTTTTTTTTTGTACTTCCCTTGGTGCAAAAAGAATCGAACCTACATCAAAAGGCAAACAGTCTTCCTTTTCCATCTTTAGCCAGCTTGGTTCATGATCTAAATTTACCAACCAAAAATTCATATTCTTAATCTGAACTGCCCAGAAATAATATAGGAAATTTTGGTAGTGCTAGTCCACCATTTATTTTAGATTTACATAGATGTTTTTTACTTATTCGATGGTTTTTATAGTCCCAAATAAAACTATTAACCAAAGTATCTATATTTTTAAAAAACATTTTAGGGAGATATAAGGGGATTGCTTGAAATAAATATAACAATTGTGGTAAAAAAAATCATTTTTATAGCATTTATTCTACCGATCATTGATATAGGTAGTGTTTTCCAATATAAAATATATTTCTTTAGTTTATTTAATAATTGCGGGTAATTGTATTTAAATAGACAGTTATACGATTTAGATACATTAATTCCTAAATATTTGAGTTTGTCCGTAACTATTTTAAGTGGGAATTGTTCTAATATATTTAATTTTATTCCAGTTATAGGCATAATTTCACTTTTATTCCAATTAATTCTATACCCAGAAAATGTACTAAACTTAGTTATAACATTAAATAGATTAGGAATACTAATCTCCGGTTTTGTAATATAAATTAAGATGTCGTCTGCGTATAGAGATATTTTATTCGTTGTAGTTTTGGTATTATATCCATATATTTCTGGTTCTGATCTAATCCTTTCAGCTAATGGTTCTATTACCAGAGCAAATAATAATGGTGATAACGGGCATCCTTGTCTACAACCCCTAAAGAGTTTAAATTTTGCTGATAGCATTTGATTTGTTAATATTCTTGCAGTTGGATTCGAGTATATGATTTTTACCCATTTGGAGAATATATCCCCCAGTTGAAATTTCTGCATTATTTTAAATAAATATGGCCATTCAACCTGGTCAAATGCTTTTTCAGCATCTAAGGATATGACAGCTAGTTCAGCATAATTCACTCAATCATTCACTCAATTCACTCACATCATTTTTTTATTGGCAATTGTAAAGTTTCTGGTGTCCAGCATGCAATTGATGTGGCACACCCATTGGACCTGGCTGAGAGTAATTAGAGCCTTAATGCAAAAGGATATTTGCCTAGCAGAGGATCCTGCCTGTGAGGTTGAAGCGTTTTGTGAAGACAGTGTTGGTAGTATCTCTCCAGTGCTTTGACGTGCTTGCTTTAGATAGTCCGTGTGTCTGAAGCAGTAAGAAGGCTGGTGGTCAAATATTGCCTGATAAACCATGAGTTTTGTGCCAGGTCCTGGTTTTCAATTACTCTTTTCCTCAGATGACCAAAGGTTGTACGGGCACATTGCAGGTAATGGTGTATTTCATCAAAGCAAGATCAGAGGGGAGAGAAGAATAATGGAGGACCCGACCCTGTGACGGAGGTGGGGGGGAGAACAATGGACAACAGTGGGGGGGGGGGGGGGGGGGGGGGGAGGAACAAAGGACAATGGTGACCTGGCGCAGGGGGTACTGATGGGGGAAGGGAGAACAAAAGGAGGAGCCAGCGTGCTTTGTCACTTTGGCAGCGCCGCAGGTGGCCGCTATTTGTATACAAGGAAATAATTCCACTGTCCCGAGTCACATGCGACAATAAAGTATTCCAGTTTTCTTGTACAAGAAAAGGTGGTGATCCTTGTAATGAAATCTTGAATCTGGGGTTCCCAGAAATCGCTCCTCCACTGAAGTGAGTTGGGCCAGGATCTGAATCATCAAATATATAAATTAGGTGGGGCAGAATGTGTAGCTATTTAGAATGAATCAGAATTTATTGGGAGCAACCATATGCAGTCTGAAGAAGGGTCTCGACCTGATACGTCACCCATTCCTTCTCTCCAAAACATGCTGACTGTGCTGCTGAGTAACTCCAGCATTTTGTGTTTATCTTCGGTATGAGTATGAATTTATGCAGATGGCGTCTTATTTTGAGATTTATGCGAAGTACTTCTGCTTGCTATAAAATAGAAATTTATAAACTAGGAAATTATGAATTTAGCAATTGGAAAGAAGAAAGGTTAATCCCGTAGCTCGTTACGAAATCGACGCTGCAGTCACAATTAGATTGAACAATCCAAATAATGTTTAAGTAACACTGATTGGTCAAAGCTATTTTGTTCAAGTGAGTTTATTGTCGTGTGTCCCTGATAGGACAATGAAATTCTTGCTTTGCTTCAGCACAACAGAACATAGTAGGCATTGACTACTATGTCATCATATTGTCATCATTGTAGAGCGATGTGTATAATGATTCGCATGAGTTTATATTAATAGAGTAGAATGCATTCCTGGGAACGATTACAAGCACCAATTTAATTGAGCAGTTTATTTGATTGCCTAAGTTGTCAGAACAATGCTTACATGGTTTACAACTGTCAAAATGAATCAAAATAGTTTTGATCCCATTTTAAAATAAATAATGATGACTGAAAAAGTTTTCTATGTTACATGGGATGATATTCACACTGAAGGAAGAGTGTTCAGACTGGCTCCATCATTGTTACTTTTTTGCATATCTTTCATTCATTTGTTCTATATCACCATCTATACCTATTGTTTCCTTTTCCCCTGACTCTCAGTCTGAAGAAGGGTCTCGCCCAAAATGTCACCTATTCCTTTTCTCCAGAGATGGTACCTGACTCGCTGGGTTATTCCAGCTTTTTTGTGTCTATCTTTGGTTTAAACCGGCATCTACAGTTCCTTCCTACACATAATTGTAACATTTTTTTGAGGAAAGGCTGGAAGTTGAACCAACAGCAATTTCCGTAAACACATAATTTTATAGAGTTTAATGGATATTGAATTGATTTATTCAGCAGTAATCTCATTGAAGGGTTAAATTATATCTAAAAGCTCTAGGCAATTTGAAAGATGTATGTTTAAATATAAATGGTGATCATTAAATCACTGTACATACCTGTTTTTGTGATTATTTGAAAAATTATAATTGTATACCTTGGCAATAAAACAAATCGGAAGTAGTAGGAGTCCCAAATTATGAACATCAAATGAATGGACAGATTCCATTCAACAGGGAATTGAGGCTGTTATGTACCGTTTTTATCCAAAATTTGAAAAACCTTCCTCTGAAAATAAATGTTTGCAACAGTCATGCTATTACAATGTGTTGCTGGTGGAAAATAACGGAGATATTGTCCAGGGGAAGGTGTCTACACTAACTCATCTTTTCTCCTAGAAGTTAACGGCTCATTACAGCTGTGATTCTCTTTAAACATAGTTAATGCAGGGATAATGTTGGATGAGGGATAAATTCTTCCTGTGGCACTGAGAAAATGCCCTTTCTTCAAGAGAGGAATGAAGGCACCTCCAACTTCTCCCACTAGGTGATTCTCCCACAAGCTTGGAGTTTCAGCTTGGATCATGTTTTCAAGTTTCTGCAGAGTGGCTTTGAACATGCCATCTTCTAAGAGAAGAAAAACAGAGTTAGACCTTTTGTCAGAACTAGAATAAAGACAAAACAAGTTTGTGTCACTTCAAGCAACCTCCTTTTACAAGCAGAAGGGTCTCGATCCGAAACGTCACTCATTCCTTCTCTCCAGAGATGCTGCCTGTCCCGCTGAGTTTACTCCATCATTTTGTGTCTCCCTTGATTCGTTTGGCCCTAAGAGCTAAATCTAACTCTCTTTTGAAAACATCCAGTGAATTGGCTTCTACTGCCTTCTGTGGCAGAGAATTCCGCAGATTCACAACTCTCTGGGTGAATATTTTTTTCCCCATCTCAGTCCAAAATAGCCTACCCCTTATTCTTAAAATGTTTCATGTTGCAAAGAAGGTGCCTGGGCAGAAAGAGCAAAATAGAAAGTCTGACATGTGGTGGAATGCAACAGAGAATGAATTGCAAGTGACAGGGCTACGTATTGTGTTTCAAGCATTTTCTTGCATGTTTTATTTTAGTGTCTAAAGTCCAGAAAGAGCTAAAAGATGTTAGCATTTGTGGAAATGTTAGAAATTAATGTGATTTAAAGACAATAAATCCCCAGATCCTGATCAACTTGAGGCGCAGGCACTGGGTATATTCAAGATGGAGATTAATATTTTTGGATGTGAAAGGCATCAAGGTTTAAGAGGATTGTACAGTATAGAAAAACAATGTTGTTTAAACGCGATGGTGCATATTTGACTGGTGAAATAGTCTACTTTCATTTCTTGTTCTTATTTTCGTTTTCCAGCATCTGCAGGATTTAGATTTTGGAACTAAGTTGACATGTTTGATACTCCAAGTCTGGATCTGAGTGAGTCCTTTGTGACAGGCAAAAAACTTGAACTTTAATCAGGTTGTTCCACCACACTCTCAGGCAATGTTAAAATTCTAACATAGACACAAAATGCTGGAGTAACTCAGCGGGACAGATGGTATCTCTGGGAAAACGAATGGTTGATGTTTCGGGTCAAGACTGGTCTTCAGACATTTGCCTGTCTGTTGGAGCTAGGCAATTTTGAAGGTTAACTGGGCGGAAGGAAGGATGCAAAATAATTTGGGGAGGCATTGTGCTCCAGGCTATAGCCCACATGATTAAGATGGGCCAAGCGGGGCAAATCGGATCCAGCATTCCAGTGGGTCTGCTTTCGTTTTATTCGGTTGATTTTCATCAGTACCTTTTGTGTGTTTGGAGAATCCTAACTTTCATCTCCACTGATCTGTCTGAGCTTGCACAAGCAGATTGTGTCGCTACAAGAAGATTTCACATAGGGCAAACATAGAAACATAGAAGATAGGTGCAGGAGGAGGCCATTCGGCCCTTCGAGTTAGCACCGCCATTCATTATGATCACGGCTGATCGTCCCCTATCAATAACCCGTGCCTGCCTTCTCCCCATATCCCTTGACTCCACCAGCTCCTAGAGCTCTATCTAACTCTCTCTTAAATCCATTCAGTGATTGGCCTCCACTGCCCTCTGTGGCAGGGAATTCCATAAGTCTACAGCTCTCTGGGTGAAAAAGTTTTTTTTTTTTCTCACCTCAGTCTTAAATTACCTCCCTTTATTCTAAGACTGTGGCCCCTGGTTCTGGACTCGCCCAACATTGGGAACATTTTTTCTGTATCTAGCTTGTCTAGTCCTTTTATAATTTTATGTTTCTATAAGATATCCCCTCATCCTTCTAAACTCCAGTGAATATAAGCCTAGTCTTTTCAATCTTTCCTCATATGACATTCCCGCCATCCCAGGGATCAATCTCGTGAACCTACGCTGCACTGCCTCAATCACAAGGATGTCCTTCCTCAACTTAGGAGACCAAAACTGTACACAATACTCCAGATGTGGTCTCACTGAATCATAGGCGGCATATTCCTAAGCAAAGTGGAAGACCTTCCTGTGCACCAGATAAGTAACATTTTAAAAGAAATTTAAAAGGATTGATTGTTGTCATGTAAGTTTCAGTTTAGTTTATTGTCACCTGCGTACAGTGAAAAGCTTTTGTTGAGTGCTAACCAGTCAGCGGAAATACAATGCTTGATTACAATTGAGCCAGTGTACAGATGCACGACAAAGGGAATACCGTTTAGTGCAAGATAGAGCCAGTAAAAGTCCCGTCAAAGATGGTCCAAGGGTGTCCTATGAGGTAGATGCAAGCTTTACCACAAGATGGCACCACTGCCTTGAATACGCTGCTGCACTGTTTTCTGAACTTTCTATTTGTCTGCTTTGGAGAAATAGTGAAACTAAATATTGCTATTCCTCTCATTGTGTGAGGCTTACATTTGAGCTGGTCTTCATGGCAAATGGAAAAAACAAAATGTCATGGTATCAAGGGATTTGTCTCAAATGAAAAAACATGCTTATTTTTATATTTTTTTTGGTGGAGACTATTGTATTTTGAAAATAATTTTTGTTTTGGGATGTCATTCACTGTACATACTGAGGGAAATAAATTGTATCAAGCAGATTGTAGCTGTAATCTATCTGTATTTTAAACGTACAAAATCAATTTTATTAAATGGTGTTAAAAATAAACAGAAGCCTATGCCATATCCAATATAAATGTGGCCTCTTAGTTCAAAATACGGCAGAATTTTTTTTTTTTGTTATATGTTTACAATTATTATGAGCTTTTTTTTATGTATATCTTAAATTGTAGATTCATTCCTTCTGAATTCTCGCCTGTATTTTTCCAAGTTCACGAATTGGTAGACTCAAAGAACCTGATTCAACCGGAAATATCAGCTATCTGTTCTCCAGGGATGCTGCCTGACTGGCTGAGTTACTCCAGCACTTTTTGCCTTTTGTACACCAGCGCTTGCAGTTCCTTGTGTCTACGGGCATGGTCATTCCTTTGTTTTTCACTGGTTTCCTCATAACATGAGTTACCAAATGTAAAATTATCCTTTACCGGATTTTCACTTGAATCAATTGAGCATTCTAATGCTCTCCCAGCCAGGAATCTCACCCTGCATTTTATGCAAGCCTAAGCTCATCCCAAGATGGACTCACTAAGTCCTGCTCATCTTAACTGACATTCTAATCTGGCAAAGTCTGAATTTTAAATTTCTTCTCCTTGTTTTTAAACCATTGATTGACCTTACCCACTCCCACCTCGATCTCTGCATTTGTGTGCCTCAAACTGTGCTTCTGCACATTCTCAGTTTTCATCACCACTATTGACGGCCAAGTCTTCAGCTGGTTGGATCCTGAACTCTTAAATTCCTTCTGTAAATCTCACTGCCTGTCTACCTATCTGTGCTCCTGACTAACTAGTTTGATTTATCTTTCCAGCACCTGTGCTAATTTCTGCTTGTATTGCCCTGAGTCATGTTTCCTTTAATAATGTTATAATAATTTTATAACTTTTTTTCAGTGACACCAAAAAGTTAGGGGATTAGACTTTTGTAGGATTAGGAAATGGATCAAAGTTGCCGAATTTCACTGAAAGATCCGTTGAAATTTCTCCATAAAAAAAGTGCCCACAATCACAACCATATATGGTAATTACACTTTAAAAATAAAATCTTATTCATATATTGTCCAAGAAGAGAACATGGAAGATAGACACAAAATGCTGGACGAACACATGGACATGCAGCATCTCTGGAGCAAAGGAATGGGCGACATTTCGGGTGACAAATGATGACAAAAAAAGATACGGGCTCACTTTTAAAATAATAAGTGAGGGACAAATCAGGAAGGGTTTTTAAGCAGAGGTTTGAAAATGCCCTCAGCACTATCATTAGAATCCATTTTCATTTTTAAAAGCTACTTATCTAGAAAATATTTTTTCAAAGATGCTTTTTCTTGTATTATTCCGAATATCCACTATCAGCAAATGCTCTTTATTTAATTGTTGTTGTAATATTTAGCATTTAAGATCTGGATATGGGTGACCGAGAGGTCTCTGTGTTTATGTAGCTTTGTGAAAGAACTCTCTAATTAGTTCCATCTCACTGATTTGTCCCCACAGTTTTTTCCATACAATGTTTTTCCCTTTTCAGGTATTTATCAAATTCCATTTTGAAAGTCACTAATAATCTGCTCCCATTAATCTTTCACGCAAGACACACACACACACACACACACACACACACACACACACACACACACACACACACACACACACACACACACACACACACACACACACACACACACACACACACACACACACACACACACACACACACACACACACACACACACACAGCAACAGCATCTCCATTATCTCTGCTGTAAGAACATTATTTATAATGCGGAGCTAAGAATTTATTATAAGGTGCATGCAGTTGTCAGTTTTTTAATCCAAGGATAAATGTTATTTTGTTACTCCAAATGTAATTGCCTTTGATTTCATAATCACCATTTAAAAATAGAAAAAGTTAGTTCATGGTGTACATTTAAATCTACTGTGTTAATTAAGTGTTGCTGATGAAAAAGACATCTGGTCAATTTGATCCTTTTCATTGTGACAGTTCAGAGCAGTTGACATAGTTGTTCAGCAGTTACTACTCTTCTAGCTAAATACAGGGAAAATTGTTTGAAGTAATGAATAATCTTTGCAGGCAAGTAAGATTCAGTGGAAACAAGTACTTCCCTACAACTATCTAGCTCTTGAACTGGCTTGAACAACCCTAATCCTACCTTGGCGATGAAAGACCGTGGACCACCTTTTGCACTAGGATGAATTTGTTTTCTTATTGCGCTTTTTTGCACAAATCCCCTTTTTATTGCAGTCTTTTTCTTTTCACTGTCTTATAGATTTTATATATAAATTGTTTTGTATGTGTTTGTCTGTCTATGTACCTGTGGTGCTGCTGCGGGCAAGATATTCATTGTATCTGTACCTCACTGTACTTGACATTAAACTCCACTTGACTTCAATATTAAGTGACAATGTTTGGTTGGGGTGCTGGTGTAGGAAAGGGAAAAGCTGTTGGCTCGTGGAATAGATACCTATTAAAATTTAAGCAGATTGACCAGAATGACGCAACTGACATTTTTTTTCTCTCGTTTATTATATTGTTTACAGCGTACTAATCTGTTGTGCTGCTGCAAGTAAGAATGTCATTGTTCTATCTGGGACATGTGACAGTAAAACATTATTAAAAATTTACATTGAGATCGCAACATAGCACAAGCAAAAGAGGGATCCCGACCCGAAACATCACCTATTATTTTCCTGCAGAGATGCTGCCTGTCTCGTTGAGTTACTCCAGTACTTTATGCCTATCTTTGGTGTAAACCAGCGTCTGCAGTTTTCTTTGTTTCTACAATCTGTTGGTATTTGTTTTTACTAAACTAACAGTTTTAATACAAAAAAAAGTGCTGGAGTAATTCAGCATGTCAGGCAGCATCTCTGGAGAACATGGATAGATCATGTTTCGGGTTGGGAACCTTTGTTTTAACACCTTATGGCTGCTCTGTGCCTAAATCATTTTAGTCCCATTTTTCTGCAGCTGCCATTATTCGAACATAGTATAAAAGTTTGATGTTACTCAGTCATTCTTTGCTTCAGTTATTAATTAATAATTAGTGTATTACCACAGAAGTTGAAATCTCAATGTAAAACTAAAAGGAAAAACGTTCTCCTGTCCTCTGTACTAACTCCCTTGCATATAATATAATGCCGTGTCCTCTTCATCTGGAGCTGTTAAACCCTGGAACCTCTGTTTCTACTCAGTCCCACCCTTTCATTACTTGATGCACCTCTATTAAATCATTCCTCATTTATAATGAGAACAGTCCCAAAGCTTTCTACCTGACTAAAGTATTCAAAAGGCAGGTCTTGATCTGATCTCTAATTATCTTTGGGACCTCATCCATAACATAAATCCTTTGTATATGAAATTCCTCCTGTCACTTATTTTAGTAAAATAGCCGTTGAGTGTGCAAAATGTAAAATTCTGCTTCATATTCACACTGACTTTTTGATACAGTTATCGACAGTTTCACCCTGAGGACCTTCCCTTGCCTGTCATTTCTTTTTTGCATTTAGAATAGGATGGTAAGGCTGAAGAGATTTTGAATTCAGCACTACAGATAACCTATATGACTAGCGAATGCCTTTACTTGTCAAATAATGTATATTCCGTTAGCACTGAGTTGGTGGGCAGAACACTATCTTCCTGCAATAGCAGTTGTCATCTTTGTTTATTGGGGGAGGAGGCGATGATTCAGAATTGTCAGGAATTGAATGCATTTGAATACAGAGCTCGTGTAACTTGTATTCATAAGAGTCATGCAGTGATACAGTGTGGAAACAGGCCCTTCGGCTCAACTTGCCCATACCTGCCAACATGTCCCAGCTACACTAGTTCCACCTGCCCGCGTGTGGTCCATATCCCTCCAAACATGTCCTATCCAAGTTCCTGTCTAACTGTTTCTTAAATGTAGGGATAGTCATGATCACAATGAATGGTGGTGCTGGCTCGAAGGGCCGAATAGCCTCCTCCTGCACCTATTTTCTATGTTTCTAGTCCTTGCCTCGACTACCTCCTCTGGCAGCTTGTTCCATACACCCACCACCCTTTGTGTGAAAATGTTATCCCTCAGATTCCTATTAAATCTTTCCCCCTTCACCTTTAACCTATGTCCTCTGGTCATACTCTGGGCAAGAGATTCTGTGCATCTACCCAATCGATGCCTCTCATGATTTTATACACCTAAATACGATCACCCCTCATCATCCTGCGCTCCAAGGAATAGAGTCCCAGCCTACTCAACCTCTCCTTACAGCTCAGAACCTCTAGCCTTGCAACATCCTTGTAAATCTTCTTTGTACCCTTTCCAGCTTGACAACATCTTTCCCTGTAACATGGAGCCCAAAACCGAACACAATACCCTAAATGCGGCCTCACCGACGTCTTATAATGTTGATAATACCAGTTCGGGATAATAAACTCCAGATTATGATTTGCAGGAATTGTATCTCAATATATGGGATTAATCGGTTACTTGAAGCACCGTAGTCCCATTGTTATTTGCTGTGACACCCAAATATCATTGGCTTGGAAGAGGAGATGTGGATGGGTCACTGTAACATATGATGAGCATTTGACGGCACTAGGCCTTTAATCGCTGGAGTTTAGAAGTATGCGTGGGGATCTTATTGAAACTTACCGAATAGTAAAAGGCCTGGATAGAGTGGATGTGCGGAGGATGTTTTCACTAGATAGATAGATAGATACTTTATTAATTCCCTCAGGGAAATTCAGAGACTTGCCATTTGTGGCACACCAATAAAAATAAGACACAACATTAAAGAATTTAACAATGAACATAAAAACATCCCCCCCCACAATGGTTCCCACTGTGAGGGAAGGCAGCAAAGTCCAGTCCTATCCCCTGTTCACCATGGTCGGGCCTATTGAGGCCTCCGCAGTTGTCGCTACGACAGCCCGATGCTTCAGGCCCTCTCACCGGATGATAGATCTCCGGCGTCGGCAGAACCCTCTCAGCGGCTTGTAGTGTCTGGAGCGGCCGCTTCCTCCCCGTAGACCGCGGCTCCCGAAGTCCACGGGCCGCGCTGGTCGGAGCTCCGACACTGGTGATCTCGGCGAGAGATCCCAGGCACCGCGGTGTTTAAAGTTCAGCGCCTTCCCGCAGCTGGCTGCTCCACAGACTGCAGCACCGCGATGTTGGAGTCGGCGGTCTCAGCACTCCAGAGCCCACCGCACGGCGACCTGGGTAAGGCATCGCCCGCTCCGTGATGGTGCTTCAGCGCTGTGCCGCAGCTGAAGTCCTGGCCGGTCCCGGCAGGAAACGCCGCTCTAGTCCCGCTGGTAGGCCTCGAGGACGGGGCGAAGATACGGCCCGGAGAAAAGCCGCATCTCCGACCAGGTAGTGACAGAGAAAAACAGTTTCCCCCTCCCCCACCCCCCACATAAAAAAGATTAGAGATCCAAAACAAACACTTTTTAACTCACTAAAAATTAAAAAAAAAAGGGTGAAAAGACTAACAGCTGCTGGAAATGGGAATGCCTAGGACCAGAGGCCATGGCCTCAGAATAAAAGGACGTTCATTTGGGATGGAGATGAGAAGTAAGTTGAGAGAGTGGTGAGTCTGTGGAATTCATTGCCACGGAAGGCTGTGGAGGCCATATTTTTAAGGCAGCGATAGATGGATTCTTGATTAGTTTGGGTATCAGGGGCCTTGGGGAGAAGGCAGGAGAATGGGGTTAAGAGGGAAAGATAGATCAACCATGTTTGAATGGTGGACTAGACTTGATGGGCTGAATGGCTTAATTCTGCTCCTACCACTTATTAAACTGAAGAAGCAAGACATGAATTTAACGCTCTCGATCGCTCTCTTAATTTCTACCACCCCCACCACCTCACATTTAATGTTACATTTTAACATTTTATACCCACATCTGAATTTGAAAACCCAATCTAACTTTGCAGAATTATTTTCCTTTATCTCAAACAAAAACAAACTTGTCTAATACTCTTATACCTGTCCATAGTAAGATCAATTAGGCTGACGTTTGGTGACTGGTACCCTAATGACGGTTAATTGATACAAGTGCACTTTAATTATTTCTCGAACACATCATAAAGTTTTAATTATTGCTGGTTGCACAGTTCGGAATAGCAATCGAGTGAATTGGTGCATGTGTGAGCCTCCTCCAATATGCCATCTTGAAGCAGTGCCTTGCAGAGACCATACAAAGGGGCACAGGTCTAAAAGGAGAATTGCCCTGAGCTATTCCCATGGTGGTGCTTCACAGCAAGCTTTGGCGGAGGCCTCAATCTCCCAGTATTGATAAAAATGGCATCCGGAGTGTCTCGATTAACAGAGAAATCGCCTTTTTTTTTGCGTTGCTACCTGATGCATTATCTCCTCAAATGAATTAATTCGTCAGTTCAATGCATTCCATCCGAGTCAGTGAGTTACGCTGACTTTCATTAGTCTCAGTTCCAGACTCGCACAGGCAGATGGGCATGAACATTGCACTGGTGAATTGTTGCAGGTCTCACTTTAAAAAACAATCTAGATGGTGGTTACTTGTGCTATCAGCTTGGATTTGCACTTGACTGCATATCAAGCTAGCGTCAAGTACACCGTGGGCCCGTCTAAGTGATGCTGATTAAAACACGAGGGTCCCCAGTGCCTGTGCAGCTGCCATGCCGCTGGTGGCTCCTGCCACTCGAAACTCAAATAATTACATGAATCCCCAGTAGGATTGATGGGTTCCAGTAAGCACGTGGCACATCTGTTACGCTCTGCCTAATGAATTGTTCTGCAGCAAGAGGCTGCAGCTTGTCATCACCGCTCCTTCTCCCTCAGGAGCTCTCTGCTTGTTTTCTAACTAATGTTATTTATAGTAATTGAATTCGGATTACCCTCCTGGGTCTTGTGAATACATTGATAGTTTAAACACTTGTTGGTTTTTGGCCAGACCCTGTTTTAATATAATTGTGAGGAGGTTTTAATAGACCTAAGTGTTTGAGGCACAATATTTGGATCATTTTGATCATGGATGTTAAAACTTCCTTCAATGCAAACACTTTCCCAGAACAAACCTGATTCATAAAAAAATCGCAGCCAAATGTTTCCTTGCTTCAGCTGCCATGTTAAGATGTCTCAGCGATGCTGATGCCATTGCTGCAATACACCATGAATTGGCAAGTTACTTCAAGAAATTCTATTTTACAGAGTGACGGGTCTTTGGACAGATTGCGTGCTACTATATGTGCAATGTATAAAATAAACAGTTAAGCACTGCTCACCCATCTATATTTAGTTTAGAGGTTCCGTGCGGAAACAGGCCCTTCGTCCACCGAGTCCGCGCCAACCAGCGCACTAACACCACCCCACACCCACGAGGGACAATTTGCAATTTTACCAGCCAATTAACCTACAAACCCGTATGAAGAACGGCAGATACTTGTTTACACCAAGATGGACAGAAAATGCTGGAGTAACTCAGGACAGGCAGCATCTCTGGAGAGAAGAAATGGGTGGCGTTTCGGGTCGAGACCCTTCTTTAGACCTACAAACCTGTATGTCTTTGGAGTGTGGGAGGAAACCGGAGCACCCGGAGAACATACAAACTCCGTACAGACAGCACCCGTAGTCAGCATCAAACCCGGGTCTCTGATGCTGTAAAGCAGCAGCTCTACCACTGCGTATGCTTTACTGAAACATTCTAGGGTGGCTTGCGTAAGCGCTGTATAGATTAATACGAGAGGGAAACAGGCTACTCAGCCCACTGACTATGCCTCCCTTCAAAGGCCCCAGATTCTACCACTTACAAATGCAGATGGAGCAACTAATAGCGGCCAATTAATCTACCAACATGTAGGCTTTTGGGATACGAGAGGAAACCCATGCAGTCACAAACATCCTACTGCATTGGAAGGCAGGACAGAACCCAGGTTGCTAGTACCTTGAGGCAACATTTCTACTAGCCGCGCCACAGTGTTAATATGTGAATAAAACTAGTATCTGGAGACAAGAAGAAAGACAAAGCATCAAAAGATACAAGAAAATGGACACCTGGAAAATCTGTACAATTAGTTCAGATCCATTCCTGCCTTGAGCACAATTTGGACTCATTCTTGACGTAGTGAGAGGTACTAGAGAGTTAAGAAGTGAGTAAATAGCAGACTGGAATGTGTCTAAGAGGATAAGAACTCAAGGTTACTCAAGATGTGCTCTTTGGGAGACTCAACAAGTGTTCCTTCCAACAAGACTCCTTCCTTCCAAGGAAGGAACTGCAGATGCTGGTTCACACTGACGATAGACACAAAAAGCTGGAGTGACTCAGTAGGTCAGTGTCAACTTTTTTGGCTGTTGTTCCAAGATCTGTGGGAGGGCATTTCACACTTCTGGGCTTCCTCCATATGGGATATGCTGTGCGCCATTTTCCTTGTCTAAAAATAGTGGCTTTCGACAGGTTAAATCCCTGCTTTGTTGAAAAATTACAGGCAGCAGAATTTAGCTGGATGAAGTGCACGGAGTAACGAAGATGAGAGGCTGCCAGTGAGCCGGAAATCACTAGAGTGATGTTAATTGGACTTTATATTTTATATCGGCCTCCACCCGAAACGTCACCCATTC
This sequence comes from Okamejei kenojei, assembly GCA_035221665.1. Classification (NCBI taxonomy): domain Eukaryota; kingdom Metazoa; phylum Chordata; class Chondrichthyes; order Rajiformes; family Rajidae; genus Okamejei; species Okamejei kenojei. The sequence goes on from CM069139.1 coordinate 10,076,659, forward strand.
CTTCTCTCCAGAGATGCTGCCTGTCCCGCTGAGTTACTCCAGCTGTTTGTGTCTATCTTATATTTCACCCATCAGATTGCACGGCAAATTGCTAGCAGATTACTTTGGGCTCAGTGATGTCATTATCACCATTTAGATCTTTTGAATGTCATACCTGATGATCTGCCTCCTCAACCAACAAAATAAAAAAGGTAATGAATTGAATGGGGCAACACACAGTGAAGGAATTAATGTGACTTGCAGTCGGATTAGATACAGAAAGGAATAAAGAGAATGGATTAGTAGAGGGAGAAAGGAGACAGAAAATAGCACTATTTGAATAAACAAGCCGTTGAAGAAGACAGTGATTGGGTTGTGTTAGCGCTTCCAAGATGGTGCCCAACCCAGGAGACTATTTGCATGCTAGCCACAGAAGCTGATCTACAATCACATATTACAATCGCTCCACACATTTAAATCACTACTCCTACAGATCTATATATACACTGTAAATGGCTTGATTGTCATGTGTTGTCTTTCAGCTGACTGGTTAGCACACAACAAAAGCTTTTCACTGTACCTCAGTACATGCGGCAATAAACTAAACTGAACTAAACATTGTGCTGTGCTTGGTGAAGTTGACAATGGGAGACTAGATACGTGATATTTACTAATGTCTGTTAAGGTCATAAGTGATAAGAGCAGAATTGGGCCATTCAGCCCATCAAGTCAATTCCGCCGTTCAATCATGACTGATCTATCTCTCCCTCGTAACCCCATTCTCCTGCCGTCTCCCCATAACTCTTGACACACGTACTAATCAAAAATCTATCTATCTCTGCCTTAGAAGTATCCACTGACTTGGCCTCCACCGCCGTCTGTGGCGAAGAATTCCACAGATTCACCACCCTCAGACTAAAGAAATTTCTCCTCATCTCCTTCCTAAAGGAAAGTCCTTTAATTCTGAGGCTATGACCCTTGTCCTAGTGGAGACATCCTCTCCACATCCACTCTATCCAAGCCTTTCACTATTTGGTAAGTTTCAATGAGGTTTCCCCCCTCTCCCCTCCCGCCATATTGACCAGAGAAAATGGTAGATCAGCCCTGCCCATTAGGAACTGTGAAAAGATCTGTTCTATCTAGTTCATATTCTTGCATTGAGGTAGCTACACAATACAATGGTTAAACAGGTTTTGACTGATAACCACAGTTAGTTTGATTTGGAAATTATTCAAGGCAAACTCAAGGATGGTGAGCTTTGGGAATCGTGATTCCAGATCATTATCTTCTTTCCAAGCCTGCTGTTTGTAGCTTGTCATATTTAAAATTATAGCATCCCAAACTGATTTCCTGAAAAGTATCTTTCAAATTTATATTTCTCAACCTCAAAACAATTTTACAGTCATTTGATACTAACAGCATTATGAATGGCAATACTGGCACAAGGATACCACCAAGACAGATAAGATTTTTAAAAAACCTGCAGGAACAATTCACCGTTAGCTTTATAGAGGGTAGACATGCATTGGTCCTTTTTTTTAAATAATATTTTTATTAGAAGCATATACATATCATAATCAAAACACATTTTGTTTATCAATTACATATTGTTAATAGTTGGGATCCCAGCTATCAAAATAGTTGGGGTCCTCATTTATCAATTACATATTAACACAGCTTCTATTTGTTTATTTTTTTTATAGATAGAAAGAAAGGGGAAAAAAACGATTTAAAAAAATAGAATAAATTACCAATAATACAGCTTTGGAGAGAGGTCCGTAGATTATAAAACGTAGCTATTCATCTAATCCCGGGTTCAAATTTCAGTCAGACTTCCATGCTGGACCAATTTACCCTTTCAGAAAATCAATAAATGTAGACCATATTCCAGCAAATAATTCTTGTTTGTCAATTAAGACAAGTCTAGTTCTTTCCAAATGTAAAGGTCTCTGACATCTCCATAATCTACATTTTAATTGTGGGGGTTGGTGGGTTTTTCCAAATTTTTAATATTAATTTTTTCCCCATTATTATACTATAATCAAGGAAGTTTCTTTGGCTTGTTGTAAGTTTTAGGCTTTGTTCTGATATTCCTAATATTATTAGTTTTGAGTCGGGATCCAATTGAATATTAACAACTTCAGAAATGATTCATTGGTTTAGTTGATGCCTTTTGGCTTAGTTAATGTCTTTCTGCTGACTGGATAGCACGCGACAAAAGCTTTTCACTTTTCACTGAGACCCTTCTTCAGACTGATGTCGGGAGTGGGGGGGACAGAGAAAGAATGTAGTCCTGAGACAGTAAGACTGGTGGGAGAGTTGGGAAGGGGGAGGGATGGAGAGCAGGGAAAGCAATATGACGTTAGGGAAGCCAATGTTCATACCGCTGGGATATAAGCTACCCAAGCAAAATATGAAGGTGCTGTTCCTTCCAATTTCCTCCAATCTCCCGGTTGCTCAGCACTTTAACTTTCCCCTCCCATTCCAAATCTGACCTTTCTGTCCTGAGCCTCCTCCATTGTCAGGGTGAGTCCCAGCGCAAATTGGAGGAACAGCACCTCATATTTCGCTTGGGTAGCTTACACCCCAGCGGTATGAACATTGACTTCCCTAACTTCAAATAGCCCTTTCTTTCCCTCTCTCTCCATCCCCTCACCATTCCCAGTTCTCCCACCAGTCTTAATATCTCCGACTATATTCTATCTCTGTCCCACCCATTCCCTAGACGTCAGTCTAAAGAAGGGTCTCGACCTGAAACCTCGCCCATTCCTTCTCTATATTATATATATATATTCAATGGTCATTATCAGAATTACCAGTCATTACCATTACCTAAATGGCTGCAGCAAAATTGATTTGTATTAACAATATAATCCAGCAATTTGACGAAACGCAATTCATTTCAGCACAGAGCCTCACTGCAAGGTTTTAGATTTTCTTGTATTAGCGAGGCAAATGGCGAAGTGATGCGAATCACCAACAATATGCACAGTTGTGACAGACCTTTCCTTCAACAAAAGTTGCTCTTTTTTTTCCCCCAACACAAACACAAAAAGGTTGAACTATGTTAACATGCCTTGGTAAATACCAGACTTATTTTCTATATGAGATTGCTTAGATCCTTGCATGCACGGTCTTTCTCTTGTCATCATGTTTGACCTCCACCTAAATTTCAGTGTCAATGAGCAGATTTTATGACTTTAAGCCATCCAGAATGCAAATTAAATGACAAAAGAGGATCTTCTGTTTGTGAGGGGGTTTATCTACTCTGCTTAACTTTCCCCACAAGCATTTAACAGTTTGCCTTACATTTAAAAAAAATCCTTTATATTTTTCTGTAGAGAATCAGATTAAAAAAAGAAGCTGATCGCTAAGAGGATTAATGGAGAAATGAGTGTGGTTTGATCTGAAATGGGTTCATTAGGTCCCTGGTTTCTCTTTGCGAATTTGCGTTGCTGACTTCCTAATGAAGCTCTTTAGAATAAATCGCCTGTCCTCATGTCTGTCGGACTGCTAAGCATTACAAGATTGGGGGAATGTAATGCTGTTATATTAATGAAGTCCCCTACTTTGTCCATTTAAATTTATTTTTTAGTGACTCAGTCACGAATGTAACTTCTTCAATTGTCAGGCTAGAACTACAGGGAAAAACAGTGTAACTGTTGCACAGCTGCAACAACCCAAGTTCAATCCTGACCTCTGGTGCAGTCTCAATAGAGTTAGCATGTTTTCCCTTTGACCTTGTGAGTCCCCCTTAAGGGCCTGTCCTACCAGCATCGACCATGCGATGAGCACGACCAAACCGGCAGCAGGGGCCGTGCGAGGTCGGGTGAGTGGCGCAACGCGCGGGAAGTGAGGCGAACTTGGAGCGAAGTCTGAAAGGTAAGTTTGCAATTCACACGGCTCCGGCGATCGAAGTGGAACTGGCCCCGCGACGCCGGACAGCTCAAGCGACCACGTTAGGTCGCGCTCATTGCATGGAGTTGCATGCTGCTGGGACAGGCCCTTTACTCCTTTCTTCCACCCTAGTCGTTTAACCAGTTCGACAGTTCACAACAATACAGCCTTCTTGAGATCTTACCTTCCCAAATCAACCACTGGCTTTCCAGGGAACCACCCTGCCTGAGGGCATCTGTTGCTGGTCCTGATTTGTCCTGGTCTTTTCACACCTCCAGTCTCCCCCCCCTTACTTTCAGTCCGAAGAAGGGCCCGAAACGCCTTCTCCAGAGATGCTGCCTGACTCGCTAAGTTACTCCAGCACTTTGTGTCTATCTTTGGTATAAACCAGCATCTGCAGTTCCTTCCTATTATATTTAGGGTGGCTGATGAGGTGACAGTCATGCGAGCTGCTTTATCCTGGATGGTAGACACAAAATGCTGGACTAACTCAGTGGGACAGGAAGCATCTCTGGAATGGGTGAGGATTCGGCTCAAAACCCTTCTTCAGACTGACCTTATCCTGGAGGGTGTAGTGCTGCTGCACCCATCCAAGCAAAATGAGAATATTCCAATTTGCTCCTGATTTATGTATAATAGATGATGAAATGTCTTTGAGTATCAGAACGTGGGTCCACTCACAGAGAAATACCCAACCTCGGTCTCTATAGTCCGGCGACAACTAGAACATTGACAGTAGGGTATTCATCAACTGTCAAGGATAGGTGGTTAGACTATCTCTCATTGGAATTCATCACTGCTGAAAACAGTACAGAAAAATACTTATGAGGATGATGCTGCCAGGACTAGAGGTCTAAGCTAAAGGGAGAGGTTGAGTAGACTGGGACTCTATTCCTTGGATCGCAGGCGGACGAAGAGTGATCTTACGGAGGTGTATAAAATCATGAGAGGAATAGATTGGGTAGATGCACACAGTCCCTTGCCCAGAGAAGGTGAATCGAAGGACAAGGGGGCATAGGGTGAAGGGGAAAATGTTTAAAATGGAATCTGAGGGTTCCTTTTTTTCACACAAAGGGTAGTGGGGGTATGATACAAGCTGTTGCAGGGACTTTCCCAATATTTAATAAACAGTTAGCTAGACACAAAATGCTGGAGTAACTCAGCGGGACAGGCAGACGCTCTGCAGAGAAGGAATGGGTGATGTTTCGGGTCGAGACCCTTCTTCAGATTGATGTCTGGGGAGTGGGTGGGACAGAGGTAGAATGTAGTCGGAGACAGTAGACTGGTGGGAAGGGAGAGGGGATGAGAGAGAGGAAAGCAAGGGCTATTTGAAGTTAGAGAAGTAAATGTGCGTACCGCTGTGGTGTAAGCTACCCAAGCGAAATATGAGGTGCTGTCCTCCAATTTGCGCTGGGCCTCACTCTGACAATGGAGGAGGCCCAGGACAGAAAGGGCAGATCGGGAATGAGAGGGGGAGTTAAAGTGCTGAGTAAACCCAGGTCTCTGCTGCTGTAAAGGCATACACCACTGGGACAATTTACACTTTTACCAAGTATACAAACCCAAGCCAATTAACCTACAAACCTGTATGTCTTTGGAGTGTTGGAGGAAACCAATGATCTGCGGCACGGGGTGAACATACAAACTCCAGACAGCACCCGCAGCCGGGATTGAACCTGGGTCCCTGGCGCTGTAAGGTTGCCCCACCGTACTGCCCTACATGCATTCTGTTGCATATGCAGAATATGCATTCTCTTGTCAAATGCGAAACGAACCTTGTGTCAAAGTTACAGTGAAACAGTTTAACTTTGATCAGCTGTCCTTTTTTGACTCTATTTAAAGGATAGCAGCAGCTCCATCTTACATTAATCATCAACGTGGATAAGCCAAGGTCGCTTACCCATTAGTGAGTTTTAGTTTGTGTCCAGATGGGCAAAGCTCTCAGAGCTGAAATTTGCATTTGGCCGACTTCATTTTGTTCTGTATAATGAAGAGATTCTGTTATGCATTCTTTGTGCAGCCCTGTGTGGTCTATCCAATTACATGCTTTTTTTCAATACACATTTAGGGGTCAACTTCTTTAGTTGAGGCAAGTAAAATATATTTTTGAAGCCCAGTGTATATAGAGCATTGCAGTAAGGCCAGGTTTTTAATTTTCTGTAACACGGAGGTTTTCTCAATTACGAATTTCTGCTTGGACTAGCTAATTCAGATTCAGATTCAATTTATTGTCATTGCACTTTTCAGTACAACGAAATGGTTTAGCCTGCAGTCATACATAGAAAAAATAACAAAACACACTCCAACAGAGTTTTTTCATCCACCACAGTGAGTCCAACAGGCACCTCCTCACTGTGATGGAAGGCAAAAGTTCCAAAGTCCATGGTCCTCTTCCCTCCTTGCTCTCCCTCTTGCGCTGAGGTGATCCAGGGCTCCGATGTTGTGACCCAGCCGGGTGATGGTAAGTCCCAGCGGCCGCATCCGAGCTCCGCGAACGGGCCGGTGCAAACACCGCGGCCCGGTGCAGTCGAAGCTGCCGCCCTCCAGTCCAGCGGACGCAGCTGTTGTGGCGGGAGCTCCGGAAAAACAGGTCACTACGGGTGCTGTCTGTACAGTTTGGATGTTCTCCCTGTGGCCACGTGAATTTTCTGCGAGTGCTCCGTTTCCTCCCGCACTCCAAAGGTGTACAGGTAATTGACTAATTCTGTATATTGTAAATTGTCCCTAATGTGTAGGAGGATATTCCTAGTGTATTGAGTGATATTCACAAATATTCAAAACACAAAAAATACGCTTAGTCATACAAATATTAACGGTTTTTAGATTTTTTTTTAAAATGTTTTTAATTTAACACATTTAAACAGTAGTAAGGAATTAAACATATTTAAATATTTTTTCAAATTATTTTTTGTTCAATTCATTTTTTAAAATAAAAGTAAATAAACTAGAAATGTGCTCGTCTTTTTTGGAACCAATCCTCTTCATTGATGTGAATGGAAAGGCACCATCTTTAACCAAGCACAGGTTTGATCAGCAGATTCCCCAGGGAAAGGCAGGAGGTTGGTGCTCTGCCATTGAATATTGTGAGAAACAAAATGTCCAAGTGCAGGTAGAATGATCTCGACGACATCCCCTCAGAAGATTTGGGACTTCAGTGTTTGCTGGAGTGGCTTCTCAAGTGTCAATGTGCGTTCACCCTTCTTAAGTGTTCCACTTCTGGAGTGGTAATGGAGAGCTTTTAAAGCTGCCAATTTCATTGCAAAATGGAGATTTGGAGTATGGACACTAAACGTTGGCCTTTGTCAGCAACTGTCAACAGTACTGATTGTGGATGATCAGCCATGATCACATTGAATGGCTGATCATCGTGCTGATCCAGCACCTATTGTCCTATAACATCCTGTGCCCAACACTTTCCAATCAGCCCCATCATATCTGTAAAGCATTGCACTATATTTGTTGTAGATATTTATATTTTCATTAGCAATTGTACAATTTCTGAGTCATTTCCTGTAATTGTGCAGGAGTCATGAAAATCCATCATGGTTGAATATTCTTACATATTCAATGGATTCATTATGATTGGCCTGAAGGTCATCAAGAGCCAATGGTAGCGAATAAAAGATTGATGTTGCTTAAAATAATTGGTGTGCACGTTCACTCTGGTAATTGTGTGGGGGAAAAAAAGAGTAAACTTTTGAGTCTCTAACTTCAGTTGGGGTCTTGAAATTTATATTAACATTGTGGCATTGTAACAGCAGCACAGTTATAATGAACTGAGTGGGCTGCTTCACTGCTGACTTGAATCATTCTCAGGTTGACATTATTCTTTTATAGCAGTCATCTAAACTTGATTAGATAGACAAAAAATGCTGGAGCAAGTTAGCCGGTCAAGCAGCATCTCTGGAGAAATGGAATAGGTGGCTTTTCAGGTCGGAATCCTCCTTCAGTGTCTAAAGAAGGGTTTGCGACCCGAATACGTCACCACTATTCCTTTTCTCCAGTGATGCTGCCTGACCCGCTGAATTACTGCAGCATTTTTGGGTCTATCTCCAGTATCACCAGCATCTGCGGTTCCTTCCTACACTGCTTGATTGATTACATTATGTCTTATAGCTGGATCTAAGATGTTCAGCAGCTTATGTGTAAAATGCTCGAACTGCATAAATTACTATAGGGTTGTAGTATTTGTACTGTGTACAATTGTTCTCGTATATTTGTCCTATGTGTTTGATCAAATTACTACTCTCTCTGCAATTGAAAATACTTGCTTCCCCAAAAAATATCGAACATTGTCATCTTAGACCATTCTGAATGCTTGGGTTCACACTGATACGGAAAAGCAGTTTATGTTTCACGCATGCAGCAAAATAAAACCTAAGCCATAAGCTAATATATGGTTGAATGTTTATTTCTTGGGTCAGGCCTGCAGGAAGTTTGGCTGGATAAATAAATGAAAGCCTTTTAGCTCCTATAGCCTTGGTGAGTTTTCTGGACGTCTGTAGTATTTTCTTTTTTCCAGGTTTTTAAGAGAAACCTGCATTTGCATAAGTAAATTGAGATTCAAGGACTTGCCGGCTAATAAATCTTTGCATCGTAAACCTTGCAGAGTGTTTAATGAATGAATCCAGACTGAAGACTATTTAATATGGAACGCCTTAGGAATTCACCTAGGGACGCTGGCATTGAAATAAAGATGAGCAGGCCCATGGGTAAATCACCTGGATACCCCCCGCTATAAAACGTCTGCAATTTAACTTATCCTTGTCGAGGTATCAATTGGTGTAATTGAATCCTGAACACAAACATCAGATACAGGTGGCAAGGGAGAGGAAGGGGGCTGTCTTTTTCCTTTGCACTGTGCACACCCAGCGGGATGAGCCCGATAGAATTGGCCTTTAAATCCATTAGTAAGAGATTATGCACTGTAAACATCTCAAAAAGGCATTTTTACCTACATATGTATGGGTGCGCACGAGCCTTTTTCTGCAATGCAATCTTAACCTTTCTGTGCTGGTTGAAAATTTGAATATGGATGGGCCCTCGTACCCAATATTTAGGGCTTGTGATTCTAATTCATATTTTTTTGTGGCATAATGTCCTGACCTTCTCCACATCACACAAATGTACCTAAGCATGTTCTCTGCCTTATTATGTGTGTCATTTTTGACCTGTTTTCTCCCATTTCACACAGCGTTACTTAGAAACTGTGGATTGTCACTGACAAAGGTTGAATTGCCCATCCCAGCCATGATTGAATTGCAGAGTAGACTTAATGGGCCGAAGGGCGTAATCCTACTCCTATTCACTTATGAACTTTATCCCAAGTGTTAGGAGTCGATATATTTTTTCCTGAACTGATTCCCCCCCCCACCCCCGATTTGGAAGTTTGGGCTGGATCAGAACAGGTAAAATATATCCGTTTTCCTTCCTAAAGTGAACCTCAAAAGGTTTTTGCCGTAATCACAGTGGTTTTAGTGTTCATTGTTATCCATACTAGCTTATATTTAATTAATTTTGCAGATTAAATTGTTTGCAGTGGGTGGATAGATGGAGTGGTATTGTAGATAATGAAGATAGTTGTCTAAAATAACAGCAGCATCTTGATCGGTTGAGCAGTGGGCTGAGGGATGGTTGGTGGAAATTTAACACAGAGAAATGTGTAGTGTTGCATTGGGGGGGAAGACTAACATGGGCCAGGACCTACACAGCGGATTGGGAAGGCACTGGGGAATGTTTTTGTAGCACAGCCCCCCCGGAGGAATCCAGGAGTGCAGGTACAACCACAATTCCATTGAAGGTGATGTCACATGTAGATAGGGTGGTCAAAAAGGCTTTCAGCACTTTGGCCTTCATCCGTCATAGTATTGAGTAGGGAAGTTTGGGAGGTGCATGGTACAGCTGTATATGGCATTGGCGCAGGCCTGTTTTTTTCTTCTTCTTTCGTGTTGGCGTGCACCCCCAAAAGCCTAAAGTTGTTGGACAACTTGTTTCTATTTGATCTGCCGTTTGTGCACGTCGAGTTGATTGCATTAGTCGAAACAGGGCGGACCACGATGGGAAGGTTGCAATCTTCCACCCAGGCCTGTTTCCATGCTGTATGGACTATTTCCTCTTTGCATGACTGCACTTGAATTTTACATTCCCCAGCAGCCGTTGGAAGGATTTAACACCTCCGCACTGAAAACCGCCTTAACCTACCCGATCTCCCGGCTGCTCAGCATCTTTAACTCCCCCACCCAGGTCCCAATCTGACCTTTCTGTCCTGGGCTTCCTCCATTTGTCAGCGTGAGTCCCAGCGCAAATTGGAGGAACCGCACTTCATATTTTGCTTTGGGTCGCTTGCACATCCAATGGTTACTCTAACTTCGAGTAACCCTTATTTCCCTCTCTCTCCATCCCCTCCCCCTTCCCCAGTTCTCCCACCAGTCTTACTGTCTCCGGGACTACATTCTATCTGTTACAACCACTCCCCTGACATCAGTGTGTGAAGAAGGGTCTCGACCCGAAAACGTCACCCATTCCTCTCCAGCGATGCTGCCTGTCCCACTGACTTACTGCAGCATTTTGTGTCTAACTTCGATTTAAAACCCGATTCAAATTCTTTCCCACTCATCCTACCTGTTTATAATCCTTAAATGCTAGAGATGAGAAGAAGATTTTGAGGCATATGATAAATTAATCTTTGGAATGCGTTACCACAGTGCTGGTAGAATTCACATAGGTTAATATTTACCTATTATAGAATTGAGATATGGGTTTAATGCAGGACAAGTGGTACTAAAGGAAAGATCAGTGAAGGAGTTCTTGAATGTTGGACCAGTTTTTTTTTTTTTTCTCTTATGAAAACTTTGTAAATTTAGCCATTTCAATATTTCTTAAAATTGACTCTGTGTACCTTCTATCCCTTCCAGTTATGGCTGCTTATCATTACCTAAACTACAAATTTTCTCTGCACCCTTTTTCTTTTTTCAGATTTCGAGATGAGTCTGTTGTCATAGACACCAGTGTGCCAATGAAATTCCTTGGTTGCATAAAGTATATCAGATGCACATGGTAATGATGGAAACAACAAATACAGAACTGTAGAATGATGCAAAGATTGCAGTGCAATCAGAAGCAGTACAAATATAAACTTATGTACAATAACGGAATAACTGAATGAGATGGAGTTAAGAGTAAGAATACGTTGCCACACTTCCTGGAAGGGGGTGTGGACGGGTAGTGGTGATGGATTTCCTTTCCTTCACTTGAAATTCCCTATCTCGCTTTAAAAAACCCCAGTCTATAGTTATAGTTTACCAAATCCATTAGGAAATTGAAGGGTCTCGACCCGAAATGTCACCTATTCCTTAGCTCCCATAAGATGCTGCCTCACCCGCTGAGTTTCTCAAGCATTTTTATCTACCTAGGAATAGTCCTTGCTGCTTTAGGTGGAGCCCATCTGAAAGGGATAGATTTTTCTCTTTTCCCCAATATAATCATTTAATCCGTGTGATACATTTTTTCTAACTTTTTGATAAACTACCATATTTTAAATCCGTTCTAACATAGGAAATTATTCTCCAAATGATGCCATAATGCAATAATCTTACTTTGTTCCATTGAAATTGCATAAAGCTACATTAATCAGCAACTGAAGAAGGGATCTACCCGAAACGTTCGCCTATCTCCTTCGCTCCTTAGATGCTGCTGCCACCCGCTGAGTTTCTCCAGGGGCTTTTGTCCCCCCTTGTACCCTCGATTCTCCCAGCATCTGCAGTTCCTTCTTTTAACACTTTATTCCCAGCAACATGTTTGGATTGAGCGTGTGAAGCGAATAGCACCATTCAGTCAAGGTGTTACAATGTGGTGGCAGCTCTCTCTGGCTTCAGGTGGTGGCTTCCAATTTAATTTTACACCAATAGGAAACCAACATTTTGGCTTTTACACAAATAATCAAAAAACACAGCAAATACATGGAATTTAGTCAAATTACAATAACAACCAAAAATCACCCAATACTATCCTCAAACAAAAAATAAAAAATGTTTAGGAAAATGTAGGTCTTGTCTTTGATTTTTATGAAGCTTTATTGCGTGAAGTATGTGTAGCAAAGACTTCCGGGAACATTAATTACTGTCACATATTGCTATTGTTGGTCGTCATTTTACTATATTTAACACTTGCATTTTGTTCCAGTACTTTTTTCTAGGCATTAGAAGTGTGAAAGTGAACTGGTTGTATGTTGAAAGAAAGACACAAATGTTGGGGTAAACCTCTGCGGGACAGGACAGCATCTTGGAGAGAAGGTATGGGGTGGGTTTTTGGCGTTTTGTCTCGAGACCTCTTCAGGACTGAGGGGTCGGGGGAGAGAGAAACTGAGTGATATAGACAGGTACAAAGAGCACGTGAGGTGAGAAACGGACCGATCAAACCTGACACCTGACAATGATCAAGGAAATGTACATGGTTCTTTGTTGCTGAGGGATGGGGACAATCGAGGTATACAAACAGTAAAATTATTCAGGAGGAACCAGTGAATCTAGTGGGAATTGGGTGGGAAGGGTATTCCCTTGCAGGGGACTGGATCTGCAACTTCTCATCAATTAAGTTATTGTGGGATCAAATGCTCACTGGGGGGAAAAGTTGCCATTGTACAGAGGGGTGTCGAAGTTCCACCTGTTTCTCCTTGTGCACTTGTATTAATACAAGAGGACTGATGCCACAAATGCCACTTCATGGTAGACAAGTCCAAAAAGTATGAATTAATTGAAATATGATTGAGCTGATTAACTTTCCCCTTGCACTGCTGTTGTGTCGGCCAGCATTCATAAACAGTGTGGAGAAATGATTTCACGCAAGCGACAGAACCTCTTGTCTTCCTTTCTCCTTTTCCTTGGAGATTCCAACATTGATGAATTGAGCCCAGGTTTATCAGTCTTATTTCTTTGTGTGTCACGCTAATACGCGCAAGACAGTCGTTTTGGATCTGATTCGGGTTAGGGTAATTCGTTTTTTTAAATTCACATAAAGATTCATCGATCTGGACGAAAGTGCGTCATTTATTGTTTGACTGTAATTAAAAAAAACAAACATCATATTATAATTTATAAGCCTTAACCATTAGATTTGATCATTAGGAGCTGAATATTGTATTAATTTAGGAGAACAATTGGAGTATTTGGGTTATTTAACCGTTCATTAGATGGGTGCTTAAATGCTGTGTCAGCATTCTTGTTGATGTTATACACATCAAGCCTCCATCAATTTGCACAGATTAGTACATTTGGGTGTTTATTAATTAAATCATTGTTAGATCAGTCCTTCTAATGATCGGAAATGAGCTGTCTGTATGTTGTAAAAATAACATGCTGGCCTGATGACAGGGCTTAGTTGCTGTTAATTTTTCTGTTGATTAAATGTTAATTGGTTGTATGCGAATATTTTCCGATTGGTGCTACTCGTATCGTGGAGCATCCCTTTAATCCTCCATTTCCTAGAGAAATGGTTGCCCTGTGTGCATACCAGCAAGGAGGTCATAATTATGATTTATTAGTGCTTTTCCTTCAAACTGGTTGAAAATTAGGCCATTTCCGCTTCCCATAGAAACAACAGCAACTCCTCGAATTCCTGATGAAATCGATATTTGAAAGTTACGAATCTAGTACTCAAATTCAACACCTTCGATAAAGTGAAACTATAACTTCCTCCCTCTCTATCATTGGCAATATCTGCTCCCTTGCTAATAGAGAGACACTTCTGCCTCTCTATTGCCCTGGTTTGGCAGTGCTCGAAGAGGTCTGATTTCTCTCTTGGATGGTGTAGGCATCAATCAAAAAGCAACAATTTATTCAGCAGTCAATGCCTCTCCATTGTTTCAAACCAACATCAAGCCCCTTCCCTGTAGTAAAAGGCTTTTTTAGAACTTGTTCCCTAATCCAGTGGGAATGATGTCCTCAGGTCTCATCTACTTGCTGAACGTCGATTTCTCCCTAAGTTGCAAGCCGGGTGTTACTATTTAGTTCCCGGCGTCGTAACAGTGCGTGTAGGGGAAAGTTGGCGGTGTGAATGCGCTGCAGGTGATGAACTCGCCTCCTGCTCTCAGAAAGTGCTTAAAGTTACTCAGTCGTCTGTCAACCCCCCCCCCCCCTATCCCCCCACGCAGCTGTGAAACGGGGATGGTTGGCCTCGGCGCCATGGTAATGGAGGAAGCATTGGTTGTGGTCGGGGGTGGTCGGTGGTGTGTTGGCGGGAGGGGCATGGATGGAAGGCCCTACATCAGCTGGGTGAATGATGGATCGTGCCACGGAGCGGTAGTGGATGGAGCAGACGGAATCACACTGGGTCTGGAGGACCCCTATCTTCTCCGTTCCGAACGTTCGGGGTGGAAGATTGTAAAACCTTCAGTGGTTCCGCCGTTTCGTCTTATTGAAATCAACTCAACGTGCACAAACAAAAGATCAAATTAGAACAAGTTGTCTACAACTTTAGCTGTGCAGCCACCGAAGAAGAAGAAGATCCAATTGTACCAGGACATTGGTCTTACAAAGTGAGAAGATAAGAAATCAACACTCCCATTAGCCATGGTCTGATTTTTCAGAGACTTGGGAAAGTTGTAAGATGGTCGCCAGAACGTGGCATGTGCTGTTCCAGGGAAAAATGATCTATTGTACTAATGTACAGTGTGATTTGACTGTTTATAGCATAGCAGAACACGCTTTTCACAGTACCTTGGTCACAAAAACATAATAAACTAAATAAATAAAAAAAAACATTTCTGACCAGGTCTGTGGGTAAAGTGTTCTTCTTTCTGACCTTCCTGCTGTAGGAAATGCTGTCATCTTCATTTATCCTGGGATGTTTCGTGGATTAGAAGTATCAAATAGAATACACTATTTAATAAGATGAAAGAGGAGAAAACGGGGACCTTTTTACCTGATAGCTAAAGTCATAGAGTCATACAGCACGAAGCAGGCCCTTCCAGAGTAAAATTGACTTCCCATCTGAA
>CM069139.1:10092024-10125898 GCA_035221665.1 Okamejei kenojei
GTTTCCGCGCTTGTATCTCTAATCTACAGTAAACTTTAACGGCAGGCTAGGCAGTGTGTTTGGAGGGTGTGGAGGGTGAACCTTGCTGATGACTTGTCGTGGGGGTTTACGGCTGAGAAGGCAGGAGAATGAGGGTTAGGAAGGGAGAGTGATCAGCCATGATGATGGCGGAGTAGACCTGGATGGGCCGAATGGCCCTTTAATTCTAATACTATCACTTATGTCCCTTACAATTAGCTGACATTTTGCAGTGGCATCTCTGCTGATATAATAGTAAGATTAATGAGAACAGTGTTGAAGTTTGATCTTTATTTCATGAGGAGATAAGTGAGGTTGGAATTACGTGAAGAACCCGCCTCAGCGTGCAAGCGCGTAAATCTTCAAAGCAGCGGTTGGATTGTTGTTGTGAAATCACAGATGACCAGTTGGTGAACTGATATAGTTAAGATTAGAGAACTAGCATACCAGCTGACTTATGATAGAGGGATGGGAATGTGGAGGACACGTAATCCCTCTAACGTAACTCCTCATAAATAAAGATCAAACTTCAAATGGTAAAGTTCACGTTTAATCTTACTATTTTACTTTCGGAGACTTCGTGAAAGATTTCAGCTCTGTTTGTGATTTTGCCGTGGAACGAGTCCATGCGTAACACACTGCATCAGTTGGACAAGATGACTTTGGGGAACATTAATAATGCAATCAGAAATGGACATAGAATAGACATGTTGATTGCTTTTTAATGAAACAAATATGATAATAGTAACCCCCTCAACCGGAGGAAACTATTAAAACAGATCTTAAAATAGTAGTTGGCAAATACCCCCGGTCTTGCAAGGGTTAGTTTCTAAAATGTTTGGAAAGATCGTTCGTTTGACCATCCTGCAAGCGCTAGGATGTGCCAGCGACACGGTCCATAACCCTGCTGCTGATGTATGTTGCAGCCCTGGTGGAGTGAGACTTGAAAAATGTCTTGAGTGGTTCACTCCTGTGGAAAGCAGAAGCCCGTGTAACCACCAGAGATGGTCTGTACTGAACCTTCTTATGAGGCTGATGTAACTATACAAACATTGCTAGTCAGAGTCTATAAGGTCTCTTAGTGACCTTAACTACTGGTGTAGACCTGTGACCACACCACCGAAGATCCATGGGATAATGCCAAAAATCTAGTTTGAGACCTGATTGCCCCTGGTCTACTTCTGCTTTGACTAAGTCATAAACATAAAATGTTATTTTACCTGCAGATGTAATCAACCTGTACAGTCACAGCTTATGCAATGACTGGACCCGTTTAGCACTGAACCCAGCGCCATGAGCATAACCTACTTTGTAAGCGGAGATTGACCAAGGACTAGGGATGTAGCTGGAGCCCACTGGCGAGCGGCTTTAGCACAATGTTAAACATCCATATTCTGCGTATGGGCCTGGGAAACTGTTTTAGAAACATAGAAACATAGAATTAGTGCAGGAGTAGGCCATTCGGCCCTTCGAGCCTGCAAGCCATTCATTGTGATCATGGCTGATCATCCAACTCAGTATTCCCGTACCTGCCTTCTCTCCATACCCTGATCCCTTCAGCCACAAGGGCCACATCCACCTCCCTTTAATTATAGGCCAATGGACTGGCTCAACTACCTTCTGTGGCAGAGAGTTCCCACAGACTCACCACTCTGGTGTGAAAAATGTTTTCTCATCCCGGTCCGAAATAGGAAGTCCCCCTTTTCCTTAGACTGTGGCCTTGTTCTGGACGGAACCTCCCCAACATCGGGAACAATCTTTCCTTCATCTAGCCTATCCAATCCACATCACAAATTTGTTAAGTTTCTATAAGATCCCCCCTCAGTCTCTAAATTCAACCGAGTACAAGCCAAGTCTATCCAGTCTTTCCTCATAGAGAAGTTCCTGACATCCCAGGATCAGTTCTGGTGAACCTTCTCTGTAACCCCTTCTATGGCAAGAATGTCCTTTCTCAGATTTGAGCCCAAAACTGCAACGCAATTCTCCAGGTGTGTCTCACCAAACCTGTACAACTCCCTGCTCCTATACTCAAATACTTTCGCTATGAATGCAAACATACCATTGCTTTCTTCCACTGCCTGCTGCACCTGCAATGCCTACTTTCAATGATTGGTGTACCATGACACCCAGGTCTTGTTGCATCTCCCCTTTTCCTAATTTGCACGCATTAAGATAATATCTACCCTCCTTTTTTGCCACCAAGTGGATAACCACACATTTATCCACATTATACTGCCTCTGTCATGCATTGCCCACTCACCCACCCAAAACCCCACACTATCCAGTCCACCTTGCAGCCCCTAGCATCCTCCATCACACCTAACACTACCCCCGAGCTTAGTGTCCTCCGCAAACTTGGAGATGTTGCATTCAATTCCCTCGTCCAAATCATTAATATATATTGTAAATAGCTGGGGTCCCAGCACTGAGCCTTGCGGTACCCCACTAGTCCCACTGCCTGCCATTCTGAAAAGGACCCGTTTATTCCCTACTCTTTGCTTCCTGTCTGCCAGCCAGTTTTTTCTATCTACATCAATACTGAACCCCCAATACATGTGCTTTAAAATTTGTATACTAATCTCTTAGTGGGACCTTGGTCGAAAGCCTTCTGAAAGTCTAGATGTAACACATCCACTGGTACTCCCTTCCCATCCACTCTGCTAGTTACATCCTCAAAAAATTCTATAAGATTCGTCAGACATGATTTACCTTTCGTAAATCCATGCTGACTTTGTCCAATGATTTCACCACTTTCCAAATATGGTGATCCTGCTCCCCACAGCCAATATGATGAGAAAAACAAAAAAAAATAAAAAAAAAAAAAAAAAAAAAAAAAAAAAAAAAAAAAAAAAAAAGGGGAAAAGAAGAAAAAAAAAAAAAAAAAAAAAAAAAAAAAAGCAAAGGAAAAAATAAAAAAAAAAAAAAAAAAAAAAAAAAAAAAAAAAAAGAGGGAAAAAAAAAAAAAAAAAAAGAAAAAAAAAAAAAAAAAAAATAAAAAAAAAAATAAAAAAAAAAAAAAAAAAAAAAAAAAAGGGAAAAAAAAAAAAAAAAAAGAAAAAAAAAAATAAAAAAGGCACGTTGGCACAGTTAATGGCACCTATAACTTAATGATTGTCAAAGGCCCATATAAAAAACTGAATCTTCAAGACGTCAGTCCATCGCTGCCGAAGATTATATGTAAATATTAGCATTTCAACAAAATATTTCCCATCTTCTTATGAGGAAATGTGCAGCTTTTTGGTGCTATCCCTTGCAATCTGCAGTGAGCACGTCCATGGTTCGGTCTCCGACAACCCGAGCCGCAGGAACGGTCTTCTGAATGTCTGCAAGTCAATGAATTGATTGTATCATGCAGAGTGGATGGTTTCCCCGAGTCATGGGCTAAACCAGCAATTTTTGTGTCTAGAAATAACCATATGAGGCTCTATTAGCATTCCCAACGCTCAGCAGAACCATGGCTGCATAGGCCAGTCAGGCACTACTAGAGCAAATAATGCCTGAAGCGGGAACTTGCTGAATTTTGCAAGACCCGACTGATGAGACAAATGGAGGAAAGACATAAAAGGACATTCCCTTCGCAGTGTAGCGAGAATGCACCCATCGCCACTGCCATACCACATATTTTTTGCAACTGCCGATTGAGCCTGGTTGCAAAACATCTCGATTTTTTTCGGACAATGTCATTAAATACTTTATGACCAACACCATTCTGGGTTATCATTGATTTTGTGTGATGATACACCAGCGCCAAATAAGGTATGTAAACTTATCACAGGATACTGAGTTGATTGCACCCACGTGGATTAATATATGCCACCACCAAAGTGTTTCAACTTGGAGTTAAAGAAGGAACTGCAGATGCTGGAAAAGCGAGGGTACCCCGCGGTGTATATTACACTTTCCCGCGGTCCATCCAGCAGGAAACTCTGTAAAGAGCTTTCCTGCAAGGAAAAACATAACCTGGAAGTAAGTTGAAAAAACTTACCTTCCAGTTGATGAAACTTACCGCTGGAGGAGCAGCGCACCTGCCAGCCAGTCCCGCCATGCGATAGGACGATATGACGCGCATGCTGCTGGCGGGTTCTTCACGTAGTCACTCACCTGACTCTGAAGTAAAATTGATTTTATATTGGTTTGTGCGTATTATTGTCACACACCGGGTCCAATAGATCAGTGGATGACGCATCCATGGGCCTGCACTTTTCACTTCAGCACCTAGACTGCCTGGGACCTATGCGAGGATCCTGTCTGCATTCAACACCATTGTGCCAGAGCTACACTCCAAACTGGTTAGGCCGAACAGCCTAGATCTGCTCCTATCACTTATGACCGCATGAACACCTGATATCTATTTCCAGTCAGTTTCTATTTTGTTTTATTTTTAGTGGGTGGCATCATTGTCTGCAGTTCTCAGCACTGTCAGCTCTACCTGAAGGTTAATTTCCTCAGACTGTATGAGGCAATTTAAAACTGACTCCAGCATCCAGCTGTAAGTAAATCCACAAAAGATGCAAAGATAACTTCGAGCTGGCCCATCAGGAGAGGCGACGGAAATTGTCTATTGACTGGATCTATTCCACTGATCTATATCGGTGAACCAAGCGGAGGCTTGGCGATCGTTTCGCCAACACCTCCGCTCGGTCCCCGCAATAACCTAACCCGACCTCCCGGTGGCTCAGCACTTCAACTCCCCCTCCCATGCATCCGTATCCGACCTCTCTGTCCTGGGCCTCCTCCATGGCCAGAGTGAGCAACACCGCAAGTTGGCGAACAGCACCTCATATTCCGCTTGGGGAGTCTGCATCCTCTTGCATGAACATTGATTCTCTCAATTCTGTTAATCCTTGCTGTCTCCTCCCCTTCCCACCTCTCCCTCAGCCCTCGGCTCCTCTCCTCCTTTTTCCTTTCTTCCCCCCCGCCTCCCCCTACCCCCTATCAGTCTGAAGAAGGGTCTCGGCCCGAAACGTTGCCTATTTCCTTCGCTCCATAGATGCTGCCGCGCCCGCTGAGCTTCTCCAGCATTTTGCGCACCCTCTATTCCTATAAGGACTGAAATAGCGTGGAACAAAAAAAAAAACGGGTGTGACACACATTCTGATTGCAGTCGTTGTCTGGCGTGCCCTGAAGTTTTTGTAACGCTCACAATTGGAAGAGCGTTCTGTGAGCCGTGAGAATTTCAAAGCACGGTTAACCACCCAGGGATTCGGGAAGAAACAAACCACAGGAACTGGCTGCAGGGCCGTGTATTTTACCTTTAAACAATCGTACAGCTCGACTAATTCTTCCAGTCCTGCCACAGAGGTGGGAGAGATCTGTCACATTCTAAGGTAAGCACGATTGACCAAATGGTGCCAGCACCATAACCTGGCTCCCAACACCAGCAAAACCAAGGAACTGTTGTGGACTTCGAAGGGGTAGGATGGGGACCCACAGTCCAGTTTATATCAACGGGTCGATGGTGGAAAGGTCAAGAACTTCAAATTCCTGGGCTGGAATTGAAGTTCTTGACCCTTTCCACCATCAACCATATTCCACCATTGACCATATTTCCAAAGATCTCTCCTGGTCCGAGAACACTGATGCAATCATAAAGAAAGCACATCAGCGCCTCTACTTCCTGAGAAGATTACGGAGAGTCGGTCTGTCAAAGAGGACTCTCGAACTTCTACAGGTGCACAGTAGAGAGCATGCTGACCGGTTGCATCGTGGCCTGGTTCGGCAACTTGAGCGCCCAGGAGCGGAAAAGGCTGCAGAAAGTAGCAAGCACTGCCCAGTCCATCATCGGCTCTGACCTCCCCACCATCGAGGGGATCTATCGCAGTCGCTGCCTCAAAAAGGCTGGCAGCATCATCAAGGACCCACACCACCCTGGCCACACACTCATCTCCCCGCTACCTTCAGGTAGAAGGTACAGGAGCCTGAAGACTGCAACGTCCAGCTTCGGGAAAGCTTCTTCCTCACAGCCATCAGTCTATTAAACACAACTTCAAACAAACTCTGAACTATAACAGCCTATTGCGCTTTATCTGTTTATTTATGTGTATATATATATATATATATATATATATTCTATGATGTATGGACACACTGATCTGTTCTGTATTTATGCCTACAATGTTCTCTTGTGCTGCAGCAAGGAAGAATTTCATTGTCCTATCTGGGACACATGACAAATGACAATAAACTCTCTTGATTCTTGACAACTTTTTGCACTTCTTCAGAGCAGTGATGTCCAGGCAGTGCGGTAGGAAACATAGAAAACATGGAAAACAGGAGCAGGAGGAGGCCATTTGGGCCCTTCGAGCCAGACACCGCCATTCTCTGTGATCATGGCTGATCATCCCTAAATCAGTACCCGTTCCTGCCTTCCCCCAATATCCTCTTGACTCCGGTATCTTTAGAGTATCTAAAGGGCCTGTCCCACTCGGGCGATTTTTTTTCGGCGACTGCCGGCGCCATTGACTGACGTATCAGGTCACCCAAAAAATTGCGGCGTGATCACGTTTGACACGCGCCGTTTTTTTCAAGTTGCGCAATATTTTTTTTCTGTGTCGCAATATCCTGCATCCTAGCTTGTCCAGTCCTTTTATAATTTTATAGTTTCTATAAGATACCCTCTCATCCTTCTAAATTCCAGTGAATACAAGCCATCTTTCCAATCTTTCCTCACATGACAGTCCCGCCATCCCGCGGATTAACCTCATGAACCTACGCTGCACTGCCTCAAAGCAAGGATGTCCTTCCTCAAATTAGGAGACCAAAACTGCTTACAATACTCACGTGTGGTCTCACCAGGGCCCCATACAACTGCAGAAGGACCTCTATACTCAAATCCTCTCGTTATGAAGGCCAACATGCCATTAGCTTTCATCACTGCCTGCTGTACCTGCATGTTTACTTTCAGTGACCAGTGTACAAGGACACCCAGGTCTCGTTGCACTTCCCTTTTTCCTAATCTGACGCAATTGAGCTAATAATCTGCCTCCTTGTTCTTGCTGCCAAAGTGGATAACCTCACATTTATCCACATTAAACTGCATCTGCCTTGCACCTGCCCACTCACTCAACCTGTCCAGGTCACCCTGCAACCTCCTAGCATCCTCTTTGCAGTTCCCAGCTTTGTGTCATAGATGGAACTGCAGAGGCTGGTTCACACCGAATATAGACGCTAAATGCTGGAGTAACTCAGTTGGACAGGCAGCATCTCTGGAGAGAAGGAACGGGTGACATTTTGGGTCGAGACCCTTCTTCAGTCTGCCGTTTCGGCTCGAGACACTTCAAGGGTTAGCCGAACAACATGTCCTTTCTTCAGCCAACATCTTCCACTGTAGCGGGTGGTAGTTTAGAGATACAGCACGGAAACAGGCCCTTCGGCCCATCGGGTCCGCGCCGACCAGCGATCCCCGCTCACAATCACTATCCTACACACACTAAGGACAATTAACACATACACCAAGCCAATTAACCTACAGACCTGTACCTCTTTTGGAGTGTGGGAGGAAACTGAAGATCTCGGAGAAAACCCACGCAGGTCACGGGGAGAACGTACAAACTCCGTACAGACAGCACCCGTAGTCAAGATCGACTGAAGGAGCCGAAACGTCACCTATCCTTTTTCTCCAGGGATGCTGGCCGAGTAGCTAAGTTCAACCCACACTTAGTGTCACAGTCATTGAGTCTGACAACGTGCTAACAGGCCGTTCGGCCCAACTTGCCCATGCTGACCAGCATGTACCAACTACACTAGTCCCACCTGCTCGCGTTTGGCCCATATCCCTCTAAACCCGTCCTATCCATGTACCTGTCTAACATTACGGCTAGCTGGACACAAAAAGCTGAAGTAACTCAGCGGGATCAGGCAGCATCTCTGGAGAGAAGGAACGGGTGACGTTTCGGGTGGAGACCCGTCTTCAGACTGGAGAAAGATAACCTTGTGGCTCTCTTTGGATATTGTGCCAATAAAAGTTCTGCACCTTAGAACAATTGAGTGGCATCCTACTGTAATTAAAACTAAAACAGACAACTAGCTGTGCCAAAACTGTTTTCTCATCCCTTGCGGATTTAAATTCAAGCCACAAAAAAGCTAAAAAATAATACTGGTAGAGTTGGTGGAGATATGCATTATTCTAATTATGAAAATGGGCCCCGCGTTAAATATCTTCTGGTGACATAAGAGGATGAATCAATTCCTTAAAAACATTCAAAAACAATCGCAACATCGTTCCCTCGTTAAACAGAATTAAACGTTCCACATTAATGCAGGAGACTTCTAAGGCTTGCGTTAATAAGAAATTATGGCAAGGCCTTCCTCAGTAGTTTGAAAATGGTTTTGAGAGAAAAACATCTGACAAAGAGAACTCATAAATACATCTTGTAAATTGGCCTGCGTGTCCCGAGGGATTTATCCCTTCCAATTTTGTCGCACTCTCGCATTATTTTGAGTAATGCCGAAGCTGCTACTTCTCAGCACTGTGACTTATACTGCAAAATTTAATTATGTATAGAGTCATAGAGTGGCACAGCGTGGAAATGGGCCCTTCAGCCCAACCTGCCCACACCGGCCAGCAATGTCCCAGCTACAACCAGTCCCACCTGCCCGCATTTGGTCCGCATCCCTTCCAAACCTGCCCTATCCATGAACCTGTCTAACTGCTTTCCTAAACGTTTGGGATGGTCCCCTGTCTCAACTACCTGCTCTGGCAGCTTGTTCCATACTCCCACCACCCTTTGTGTGAAAAGGTTTACCCCTCAGAGTCCCATTAAACCTTTTCACCTTCACCTTGAACCTATTTTCCTCAGACAGTAGACAATAGGCGCAGGAGCAGGCCATTTGGCCCTTCAAGGCAGCACCGCCATTCAATATGATCATGGCTGATCATCCAAAAAACCTGGACCCCGTTCCTGTTTTTTCCCCCATATCCCTTGATTCCGTTACCTCTAGGAGCTAAATCTGGCTCTCTTTTGAAAACCTCCAGTGAATTGGCCGCCTGTGGCAGAGAGTTCCACAGATCCAAAACTCTCCCAGTGAAACAGTTTCTCCTCATCTCAGTCCTAAATGGCCGACCTCTTAATCGCACGTACAAGTTTGTAGGTTAATTGGCTTGGTATTAACTGCAAGTTGTCCCTAATGTGTGTAGGATGGAGTCAGTGTGCGCGGATCGCTGGTCGGCGCAGACTTGGCCGGCCAAAGGGCTCGTTTCCGCGCTGTATCTCTAAACTAAACTAAAGGTAATGAGGAAAATACAGGAAGGTTCATTTAGAGCAGTAAGCCTGGGTCTTGGTCAGGTGGGGGAATGGCCGGTTACAACAGAGTAGGGGACTGTAGAAATTAACTGGGAAGAAAGTCATCATCATATTTATTAAATAAAAATACCTGGGGGCAATTTGAAATCGAAAGTCCTATATAAAGTGATGGAAGCAGTAATGAACTTGGTATAGCTTCCAGCAACATTATATAACATCGTCTTTCTCACCTTCTTGAGAAAGGCCTCGACTGAAACGCTTCATAGGCGGCAGGGACTGGGAAAGATCAAGTTAATAAGAGTTGGGTTTGTGATTGTCACATGCACCGAGATATAGTAAAATAAATTTTGTATGCTGTCCAATCAAATAGATAAAAACTATATCTAGGATGCAGTCAAGTGAAACTCAAGTGCAATGGTTGGAGCGGAGGGGGAGATACATAGTGCAGAATATAGTTCTTAGCATTGGAGCCCAGCAGTTCCAGAGACGAGGTCCATTGTCCGCAATGATAATGACCAACAGACATGGTGCCCTTGCAATGCCGTGTACGACTGCGATCGCAACCTCTACTGAAGTGTGGACGGACGTTTGCTTGCCGGGAGCTCATCCGCCCTTTGACAGGTCTTGTTTTTGGTGCTGCTGGGGGTCCACAGCCCCCTCCTCACCTGGCAAACCAGGCCGGGGGGGAGACGGTTTAGGGAGCGGGTAGCATGGGATTACACGGTCCCGTGGCGGTGGGAAACTCTCCCCAAGGTCCAGCAAGGAGGTGGAGGAAAACGAAAGGAAAACCGGCAGCAATGTGGACTCATTTACCGGGTAGGCTTCTTCAATCTGAAGAAGGGTCAAGACCCGCAAAACTTTACCCATCCCTTCTATCCAGAAATACTGCCTGTCCCGCTGAGATACGCCAGCATTTTGTGTCTGTCTTCGGGGTAAATCAGCATCTGCAGTTGCTTACTGCACACTCATAGACCAAGGACTTTAGTTTAAAAGAAGGTAGATAAAAATGCTGGAGGAACTCAGCGGGCGAGGCAGCGTCTATGGAGCGAAGGAATAGGTGACGTTTCAGGTCGAAACCCTTCATCACTCTGAAGAAATGTCTCGACCCAAAACGTCACCCATTCCTTCGCTCCGTAGATGCCGCCTCACCCGCTGAGTTTCTCCAGCACTTTTGTCTACCTTCGATTTTTCCAGCATCTGCAGTTCCTTCTTTTTTTTTTTTTTTTTTTTTTTTTTTATATTTTTTTATTGTAGAAACAGTATATACCAAGTACACTCTTATACAACATTGAGATTTATACAATGTATAAAATTATAACGTATTGATTATTATTAGTACTATTTGTGATAATTATAATATTATCCATTATACATTCCGTTATTATTTATTTTATATAATTGGGGGTATATGTAGTATATTCCTAATATAAAGTAATACACTTAGATTTCTTAAAACATAGATATTCTTCTAATTACCAAATAGAAATCCCGCTAATTTAACTACGTAATACCCAATCTTAAACAACATTTTTTTTTTATATTCATAATGTTATCAAAGTATTAATAATGTTTTTGTATTTTTGTTAATTTTATATTTCATAGTTATTGTATAATTGAAAGTACATAGTTTTTATATAATTACAAGTTTAAGACATCTATAATCTTTTTCATACAAACAGAGATAAGTGTGTACATGTTAAAAATTTATATAGTATGTTTCTATAATTTTTTCCTTAATTAAAGATAGATAGATAGAAAAAAAGGAATAGAAAATAGAAAAGAAGGTATGAAAAGTTTGATGGAGATTAAAGTATTACTAAGTAATCCAATCTTGGAGATACATTCATGATTTGTTATGTGTATTTCTTCATCCACTCAGATATTCAGGCCTCAGTCAAGTCCCTGCGCCGAACCATTGTGACCCTGTAGATATTTAATATAGGGAGACCATATCTCCTTGAAGAGATCTAACCTGTCCATAAGGACAAGTCTCAATCTCTCCAAGTGATGTGTCTCCGTCATTTCTGTATTCCACATTTTAATTGTTGGGATACAGGGCCTTTCCAAAATTTTAATATTAATTTTTTCCCAATTATTAAAGAATAGTCTATAAAAGTTCTATGATTCCTTGTAAATTATTTGTTCCATTTCCGGTATTCCAAGTATGATTAACTTTGGGTCGTAATCATAGTAATATTAATAACTTTCGAGATTGTTTTGAATATTTCATTCCAATATTGTAAAATCTTCGTGCAATTAGTAAATGATGCGACAGAGTTGCTTCCATGATTTGACATTTATCACATATAGGTGATAGTTTTGGAAATATATTATGTAGTTTAGATTTAGAATAATGTAATCTATGTAAGATTTTAAACTGTATAAGTGCATGTTTAGCGTTTAAAGAGCAATAATGTATATGTTGTAGGCTTTCTTCCCATATTTCTGGACTTATTATTTGACTTAGTTCATTTTCCCAGCGCTGTCTATGTATTTCCGATGATGGGATATCACTTTCCAACAAAATGTTATAAATGTATGATATCATTTTTTCTGTATTTGGGTGTTTATTCAAGCATTCATCTAAAATTTCACTCTTTCTATTTCTAAGTTCTTGTGTATTTGCGGAAATATAGTTTCTGATTTGTAAATATCTGAAATATTCATTATTATGAAGCCCGTAAGTTTGTTGTAATTCTTGAAATGAAAGAAATGAATTATCCTTATAGAGATCCCTATGTTTAGAATTCCTTTATTTTTCCATTGTGTAAAAGCTTTATCCATCATTGACGGTTTAAACGTAAAATTATTGGCAATTGTAAGAGCTAGCGGTATAAATTTTAGTTTTAGTGTTTTCTTTATTTGTTTCCAAATACGTATTCCACTTTCTATTATCAGATTTTCGCTATAAGTTTTCTTAGGTACATTAATATTAGCAAATATTATAGAGCTAATTTCAAATGGAAAACAGTCTTCTCTTTCCATTTTTAACCAATTTGGTTTATTATCTATTTCTCCTAACCAAAAATTCATATTTCTAATATTAAACTGCCCAATAATAGAACATAAAATTTGGTAAAGCTAAACCCCCGTTTATTTTAGCTTTACATAAATGTTTTTTATTTATTCTATGATTTTTGTAGTCCCAAATAAAGTTAGTGACTATTGAGTCTACTTTTTTAAAGAATTTTTTGAAAGGTATATCGGGATTGATTGAAATAAATATAATAATTGTGGGAGGAAAATCATTTTTATTGCGTTATTTTACCTAACATTGAGATAGGTAAGCTTTTCCAATATAAGATATTTTTATTTAATTTATTCAATAATAACGGGAAATTAGATTTAAATAAAGAGTCAAATCTTTTTGTAACAAAAATACCGAGATATTTAATATTTTCATTTGTTATCTTGAAAGGAAATTGTTGTAATATCTGTAAATTATTCATGGTTATTGGCATAAGTTCACTTTTATTCCAATTGATGCTATATCCTGAAATTAAACCAAATTCCGTTATTAGTTTTAACAAATTACAGATACTTATTTCCGGTTTTGTAATATAAAGTAGTATATCGTCCGCATATAACGAGATTTTATTCTTAGTATCTTTAGTATCGTATCCATATATTTCTGGATGTAGTCTTACCCTTTGAGCAAGGGGTTCGATTGCTAATGCAAACAGTAATGGTGATAAAGGACAGCCTTGTCTACAACCTCGAGATAAACTAAACTTAGTTGATAACATATAATTTGTTATTATTCTAGCTGTTGGATTTGCGTATAATAATTTAATCCAAGTAGTAAACTTATCACCAAGCTTAAATGCTTCCATCACCGAAAATAGATAAGGCCATTCCACCTGGTCAAAAGCTTTTTCTGCATCCAACGAGATAACTACTAAATCTTTTTTATCACTTCTTTTCGAGTATATAATATTAAATAACCGTCTTAAATTATATGAAGAATATCTTTTAGGTATAAATCCTGTTTGATCAGGATGAATTAATTCATTAACAATTTTACTTAGTCTTTGTGCAAGAATTTTTGTTAAAATTTTTTGATCAGTATTTAATAAAGCAATTGCTCTATACGATCCTGGATCATCCAAGTCTTTATTTATTTTGGGTATAAGTGTTATAATAGATTCGTTCAATGTGTCTGGTAATTTCTCTTGTATATATATCTGTTCATATAATGATTTTAATATGGACCATTTGGGCATGAAAAAATTTTATAAAATTCCGAGCCTATACCATCTGGTCCTGGAGTTTTACCATTTTTTAAAGATTTAATAGATTCTTGGATTTCTTTTATTGAAATATCGGCATTTAAAAATTCTCTATTTTGTAAATCTAATTCTTTTAAGTTACATCCATTTAAAAAGGCATCTATTTCTGTTTTATTTACCGTTGTGTTACCAGTATACAAATTTTTATAATATTGCATAAATCTTTCATTAATATCCTTGGGTTGTATTAATAATTCACCGTTTTGTGATTTAATCCTATGTATAATTTTTTCCGCTTCAATTTTCCTTAATTGTCGAGCAATAGTTTTTGTGGTTTGTCTCCAAATTCAAACAACAATTGTTTAGTATGTTGGTAATATTTTAGAACTTGATCAGTATATATTTTATTTAATTTATACTTCAATGCTACAATTTTATTATGTATTATTATATCTGATTTTGTTGCATTCTGTATATCTAATTGTTTGATCTCCCTTTCTAAGTCATGTTGTTCCTTCCGAATCTTCTTATTATGGAATGCTTGTGAAGAAATCATAATTCCTCGAAGATATGCTTTAAATGTTTCCCATAATAAAGAGCGAGATATTTCTGGTTGATCATTTATTTCAAAAAACATCTTAATCTGGGTTGTGATGTATTCCTGAGTTGTTTTATTTTTTAAAATTTGTGGATTAAGTTTCCATTGTCCTAGATTTCCTGTTTTACCATTTATTTTAATTTTAAATGTAATGGTGCGTGATCTGAAATTATAATATTATGATATTTGGATTCATAAGTAAGTAAAATAAGCTTTGCATCTACTAAGAAGTAATCTATTCTTGAATAGGTTTTATGTACTGGCGAGTAGAAGGAATATTCTCGACCAGTAGGATTTTCTGTTCTCCAAACATCTTTAATGTTAGACGTTTGAATGTATGCGTTTTAATAAATCACTAGAGTGCGATTTAGTTTTCCTTTGTTTTGAAGATCTATCTAAATAAGGGTCTAATGTACAATTAAAATCTCCTCCAATTATCAAATTGTAGTGTGTTAATTCTGGAATATTATTAAGTACTTTCTTAAAGAATAAAGGACTATCAAAATTTGGACCATAAATGTTAACAAAAATCATTTTTTCCCTATTTATTTCTCCTATTACAATAATGTATCTGCCATCTTTATCAGATATAGTAGATATATGCTTAAATAAAGTACCTTTACGAAATAAAATTGCTACGCCTCTTGATTTGTGTGTAAAGGAAGAGTGGTATATTTTATCTATCCATTTAGCTTTCAGCCTGTTTTCAGCGTCTTTCTTTAGGTGAGTTTCTTGGATGTAAATTACGTCAGCTTTCATTGCCTTTAAATGTGTCAATATTTTTCCTCTTTTTATTGGTTCATTGATACCTTTAACATTCCAACTGCAAAAGGTTAATCCCTCGTTCCCCATATTTCTTTTTAAATCTGCATTTTAGATTTGTGGGAATCTAGAATAGGGTCCAAGGGTCCGCGCAGTAGACCTAACCTTACACCGAACACCGAGTAGATGAATTTTAGATCTTTCTTATGTGCTTCACGAGTGTATCTCCATTGTTCCAGTATATAACTCCATTCAAACTGAAAGATATAGTAAACATAAAAAACATGGTGAGAAGTGAATAAAAAGCTTAGAAAGGTGTATAAAGAATAGAAGAACTACAAATACAATATTTGTAGTTTGTGAAAGCCAAGTTGTGTTGGCCATTAATCTAAAGGCTTCCGGCATTGATGTTATTAGTTTAGCCAGCTCCTAATTTTAAGGAATTATTATTCCATAGTAATATTTTAACGGGAATATAGTATTAAAGAAATGAAAAGAGTAATATTAAACATCATAAATGTATATATATCTAAGGATAGTTTAAAAAAGAAAAAAAAAATCCAATTATAAAGCCACAGTTAAAAATGTAAAAACATACTATAAAAATGCAAAAAATAGAAGTCATTATTAAAAAAGGAAGAAATATATTGAGGAAGGGATATCCCCATATGTAACAGGACATAAGATATTAATTATTAGTAGTATTAGTTAGCGATGGTGCAGAGTCTTGGTTTAATAACAGTCATAGTAATAATAAAACCGCGTTATCATTTTAGTAGGTGTGTTATTTGTTTATGTTAGTTCGGTGAGCTTCTTCCAATCTGGGAAAACATTTCGTTCCATACGACATTGTCCATTCCTTCTGATTTCTTCTAATTCCATACTGTCGTATAAAGTTTCATAAAATGTCAAGAGACTGTGCTAGGTCTTTCGTTCCATACGACATTGTCCATTCCTTCTGATTTCTTCTAATTCCATGTTGTCGTATAGAGTTTCATAAAATGTCAAGAGACCGTGCTAGATCTTTAAAAATAGAAAAAGGCAGTATATTTGCTTGTAGATGGTTTTCAAGTGTCAAACTGCTTTGCAAATTCCATTGCTTCTGCTGGAGTCTTGAAAAAGTGTTCCACGTTGTTATAAGTAACTCGTAAGATGGCGGGGTAATTCAGACCGTATCTCAAGTTTTCTACACCCCTCATAAGGTTTTTGGCTTCGTTAAACGCTTTTCGTTTTCTGGCAACCTCTGGGGGATAGTCTCGATAGATACTGATTCTTTGTCCTTGAAACATCAGATTCTTTGTTCTCGAGGCTCTTTGCATAATGTCCTCGAGGGTGTAATCATATTGTAACTTGACAATGATTTGTCTTGGTGGGGCATTTGTACTGGTCTGTCTTCTGCCGACTCGGTGTGCACGAGCTAAAACAGGCATATCATCCAAAGATAAAGCAGCTTGCAGTAATTTAGCAGTGAATTCTCGAGTGTCTTCGTGTTTCTCTAAACCTTCAGGAATCCCTGCAATCCTCAAGTTCTGCCTTCTTTGATAGCCTTCCAGCTGCGTGCATTTATCTGTTACTTTGGATAACAACTCCAGTAGACGTTCTTGTTCTGTTATCAGCTTTGCTGTAGACACAGTACTAGCCTCCGCTATCTTTTCAAGGTTTTTAATGCCGTCAACTTGTTGTTCGACCACTTTTGCAATAGGGTCAATCTTATGTTTAAAGTCTTTTTTAACATTTTCAAGTTTACCCTCCATCTTACGTTCCAAGTTATTAATCATATCAATGATTTCATTCTTCAATATTCTGAGTCTCTCTTGAACTTATTATCAATTTGCGTCTTTATATCTTTTGAAATTCACGCCATTGATTTTTCATCAAGTCCATCTGATTATTGATTTGAGATATTTCTTCCTTTATCTCTTCCTGTATTACTTTCATTTCTTTCTCTTATATCTTTCATTTCACGTTTTAAATCAGCCATCTGATTGAGAAATAAAAATTTTCAAGTCCTCACCTCCTGTGTCTGCTTTCCTGGAAACGTCTTCCACGGAGCTGGCCCTACTCGAGTCCGAGGCTTCTCCCAGGCCTTCTCCCGGTCTCGCCGGGTTTTTTCGACCCTTCGTTTTCTCGGTAGGGCTCCGTGCCGTCATAATTCGTCGCAGGGCTGATGAGTCAGCCAGTACCGTCGATGTTAAGGCGGCAGATAGTGAAAGCAGTCGATCGGTAAGTGTTTTTTAAATCTGTTTAAATCCCCGTTTTTTACAGAATTTTTTACGGAGCTGGCTGGTGCTGTGGCTTACTACTCCATAGCGCCACCGGAAGTTCTGCAGTTCCTTCTTAAAAACAAGTAGTTTAGTTTAGTTTAGAGATACATATGGAAACAGGCCCTTCAGCTCACCCAGTCCACACCGACCAACGATCCTCTCACACTAACATCTATCCCGCACACTCGGGACGTTACAATTTTACCGAAGCAATTTAGCCTACAAACCTGTACGTCTTTGGATGTGTGTGGGGGTGGGGGGGGGGGGGGAACCGCAGCACCGGAGAAAACCTATGCAGGTCACGGGGAGAACGCACAAACTCCGTACAGACAGCACCCGCAGTCAGGATCAATAAACAATGGACATAGTCGATAGGTGCTGGAGTAGAGGCCATTCGGCCCTTCGAGCCAGCACCGCAATTCACTGTGATCACGGCTGATTCATCCCCAATCAGTACCCGTTCCTGCCTTCTCCCCATATCCCCTGACTCCGCTATTTTTAAGAGCCCTATCTAGCTCTCTCTTGAAAGCCTCCAGAGAACCGGCCTCCACCGCCTCTGAGGCAGAAGAATTCCACAGACTCACCACTCCTCTGTGAGAAAAAGTGTTTCCTCGTCCCCGTTCTAAATGGCTTGCCCCTTTTTCTCAAACTGTGGCCCCTGGTTCTGGACTCCCCCAACATCGGGAACGTGTTTCCTGCCTCTAGCGTGTCCGAGTCCTTAACAATCGTATATGTTCCAAACCCAGTATCGAACCCGGGTCTCTGGTGCGCTCCCACCGTGCTGCTGTGATCAAAGCAGGCGGGAGGAAATATTATAATTGGGAAAGGAGATCCTACATTTGTATTGCATGCCTTCGACATGTCCCAAAGCAATCTCCAGCCAAGAACTGCTGATGAAATATACTCGCACTTGTTCAGTCAAAAATACACGCTAGCCTGTGTGTACACAGCAAAGCTCTCCCAAGCAGCAGCAAGATATTAATATTAATGAAGGAATAAATACAGCCATGGACGGGAGAGATAATTCACCTGCCGTTCTTCAAAGGAATCACTCTTGGGATCTTTGATATTCATCTGAGAGTGCCGACAGGGTCTCAGCATAGAGTCTGATAAAAATGAATTCATATTTATCATAATTCCAGCCTTGATGGCATAGCTCTAAGTTTAAGGGGGGGAAAGTGCACAGGAGTGGTGCAGAGGGTGGTGGGTGCTTGGAATGCACTGCTAGGTTGGTGATGGAGGCAGATACAACAGTGGCATTTCAATAGACAACAGACAATAGACAATAGACAATAGGTGCAGGAGTAGGCCATTCGGCCCTTCGAGCCAGCACCGCCATTCAATGTGATCATGGCTGATCATCCACAATCAGTGCCCCGTTCCTGCCTTCTCCCCATATCCCCTGACTCCGCTATCTTTAAGCGCCCTATCTAGCTCTCTCTTGAAAGCATCCAGAGAACCTGCCTCCACCGCCCTCTGAGGCAGAGAATTCCACAGACTCACCACTCTCTGTGAGAAAAAGTGTTTCCTTGTCTCCGTTCTAAATGGCTTACTCCTTATTCTTAAACTGTGGCCCCTGGTTCTGGACTCCCCCAACATCGGGGACATGTTTCCTGCCTCTAGCGTGTCCAAACCCTTAACAATCTTATATGTTTCAATGAGATCCCCTCTCATCCTTCTAAACTCCAGAGTGTACAAGCCCAGCCGCTCCATTCTCTCAGCATATGACAGTCCCGGCATCCCGGGAATTAACCTTGTAAACCTACGCTGCACTCCCTCAATAGCAAGAATGTCCTTCCTCAAATTAGGGGACCAAAACTGTACACAATACTCCAGGTGTGGTCTCACTAGGGCCCTGTACAACTGCAGAAGGACCTCTGTACAACTACAAACTTTCAGCAGCCTTTACATTACCATTTAGCGGGATGAATTAGAACAATCGGTAGGTTGGAAAGGAATTTATTCTCCATCCTCATTCACCGATAACACTGGTCAACAACACAACCAAACCACAACGCTGGTCCTGGAACGACTGGCGGGCTGAGCCCTGAAACCGCGCGAAAACCCAACCCATCCCAGAGTCACGTGCGCGTGGCTTCCGACCGCAGGGTTCGATACTGGTTACACATGTGGCCGCTACAGCCACATGTATAACCAGGGAATGGTGAGATATTGGATCGTGGATGCCGCACCTCACGCTGCCGGCAAGGCCAGCAGCGTAGTCAAGGACAAGTCTCACCCCGGCCACTCCCTCTTCTCCCCTCTCCCATCTGGGCAAAAGGCACAGAAGTGTGAAAACGCACGCACACCTCCAGATTCAGGGTCAGTTTCTTCCCGGCTGTTACACAGGCAACTGAAACCATCCTACCAACACCTAGAGAGCGGTCCTGAGCCACCATCTACCTCATTGGAGACCCTGGCACTATCTTTAATCGGACGTTCCTGGACTTTATCTTGCACTAAACGTTATTCCCTTTACCCTGTATTTGTACGCTGTGGGTGGCTCGATTGTAATCATATAGAGTCTTTCCGCTGATTGGATTACGCGCAACAAAAAGCGTTTCATTGTACTGTGACAATAAACTCAACCAAGCCAAACTACCTAAACTAAACAAGTTCCTTCCTACACATAGAGTCATAGTCACAGAGTGATACAGTGTGGAAACAGGCCCTTCAGCCCAACTTGCCCACACCGGCCAACAATGTCCCAGCTGCAATAGTCCCACTTGCCTGCGCTTGGTCCATATCCCTCCAAACCCGTCCTATCCATGCACCTGTCCAACTGCCTCTTAAACAATGGGACAATCCCAATCTCAACTACCTCCTCTGGCAGCTTGTTCCATACACCCACCACCCTCTGTGTGAAAAAGTTACCCCTCGGATTCCTATTAAATCTTTTCCCCTCCACCTTGAACCTATGTCACCTGGTCCTCAATTCCCCTACTCTGGGTAAAAGACTCTGTGCGTCTACCCGATCTATTCCTCTCATGATTTTGCACACCTGTATAAGATCTCCCCTCATCCTCCTGCGCTCCATGGAATAGAGACCCAGCCTACTCAACCTCTCCCTGTAGCTCACACCCTCTAGTCCTGGCAACATCCTCGTAAATCTTCTTTGTACCCTTCCAAGCTTGACATCTTTCCTATAACATGGTGCCCAGAACTGAACACAATACTCTGAGAATAGAGACCCAGCCCACTCAAACCTCTCCCTATAGCTCACACCCTCCAGTCTAAACTAAACTAAAGTCAATTAAATTAAACCAAACCAAACTAAACCAAATTCAGAGAGATGAGATTGGTTTCTCATTTCCTATGTTCTAAAGATGGACACCTCTGAGCGTCTAGCACTTCTTCAGTGCAAGGAAACTTCATTCTGAATTTCCACGCTTAACTTCCTGAAATGGGCATGAAAAAATAACTCAGAAATGTAAGTCTATGGTTTGTGACCTGCTGATTCACACCATGAAAAGCCAAGGATCAATTCTTCATTATTTTTTTATGCTGTTTGCTCTGACAAAGTCAATAGTTTAAGCATAATGAATTTCCACTTCAGGAGATAATGTGATTCACACATTAATAAACATGAAGGAACAAGGCCCGGAAAACCATTGTGAACGCAGCCCAGACCATCACACGAACCGATCTCCACCCGAAACGTCACCCATTCCTTCTCTACAGAGAGTCTCCCAGCTTATTGTGTCTATCTTCGGTTTAAACCAGCATCTGCAGTTCCTTATGTGTCGGAGAGAACGGCAGGTGCTGGTTTAAATCGAAGGTAGACACAAAATGCTGGAGTAACTCAGCGGGGGAGGCAGCATCTTCTGGAGAGAAGGAATGGGTGACGTTTCGGGTCGAGACCCACCGGCGGCTCACTCTTTGAGAAAATAACAGAAAACTAAAGATATTGTGCAAAGAAAAGGTCGTTTAGTCAAACTTGTAACACAGGACTAAAGAGTGTAATGGGGACAATATTGGGACAACGTCCATTGGAGCAAAATAGGTTCAAGAGCAGATTTGATAGTTGTGTCGATGATAACGTTAGCTGAGCAAGATTATGAGGAATTTTCAATATAAAATGATCAATACAAGTGAAGATAGAGGTGATATTGAAAACTCTTAACACCATGAATTGTTGAAGTATTAAATGGTTTGTCACGGGAAATAGATCATGCAGATAACACTATATTTATTGAAGAAAAATTGAACAATACTTGAAGCTGAAGATGGCACGCGACCCATGGGGGATTGTACAATACTGGCACTTAGTTTTGTTTTAGAGAAACAGACCCCTCGGCCCACCGATCCCGCACTGACCAGCGATCCCGGCGCACTAACACTACCCCGGGGTCGAAGATTGCAGCCTTCACGTGGGTCCGCCCTGTTTTCGACGAATGCAATCAACCCGGCGTGCACGATCAAATAAGATCAAACAGAACAAGTTGTCCGACAACGTTAGGCCGTGCATGCCGCACGCAAGAAGAAGAACACTACCCAACACACACTGGTGGACAATTTACGTTTATACCAGGCCAATCAGCCCACAAACCTGTACGCCTTTGGAGTGTGGGAGGAAACCGAAGATCTCGGAGAAAACCCACGTGTGGTTCACGGGGGAGAACGTGCAAACTCCGTACAGGCAGCGCCCGTAGTCGGGATGGAACCCGGGTCTCCGGCGCTGCGAGCGCTGTAAGGCGGCGACCACAGTGGCCGCCCCATTCCGGACTGGTGTGGCAACAGGCAAGCACTAACGTCATGATTTATTTCTCGAGAATTTAAACGCCTTTTTTCTGCATTCTTTATAGCTTTATTGCCCTTTCTGTAACGGGGTAGCCAATCGCACAATTTAGACTCTTCTGTAGCCTAATCAATACACCAGGCACATTCACTGTTAATTGCGACTGCATTTTACACAACAGTTTTTAAAATCCTGCCAATTTAATGTGTTTCTTCCCTGTATTTCATCACCTGTATTTTACAAGATTTTCTATATATAACTAAAACTCTCATCTTGTATGTATATATATTTGTTTATATGTATGTATGTATGTTTGTATGTATGTATGTACGTATGTATGTATGTACGTATGTATGTTTGTATGTATGTATGTACGTATGTATGTATGTACGTATGTATGTATGTACGTATGTATGTTTGTATGTATGTATGTACGTATGTATGTATGTACGTATGTATGTATGTATGTATGTTCCAACAAATACAGCCAAAACGGTACACTATAATGCAACAATTTTAGGCCCACCTTACTCACCTTTCGCCATAGAAAGGACCAGAGGTCACAGCCTCAGAATTTAAAGGACGCATCATTAGGAAGGAGACGAGGAGGAATTTCTTTAGTGGTGGTGAATCTGTGGAATTCATTGCCACAGAAGGCTGTGGAGGCCAAGTCAGTGGATATTTGTAAGGCAGAGATAGATAGATTCTTGATTAGTGCGGGTGTCAGGGGTTATGGGGAGAAGGCAGGAGAATGGGGTTAGGAGGGAGAGATAGATCTGCCATGATTGAATGGCGGAGTAGACTTGATGGGCCGAATGGCCTAATTCTGCAGCTATCACATGACCTTTTGTAAACCTATGTCTTGTGGCCACATTCTGATCATTTGTTTCCGTAGATGCCAGAACAAAATGAAGCTGTTGAGACAAACCAAGACGCTGCTGAAAGCTTGTGAACGAGAGGAAACAGCTTATCGCTCAGCTGGAGTGCTGTGTTCAATTTTGAACATCATAACCTTCTGACTCAGAAGTAAAATGCTTCCTACAGAGCCACAGCTGACAAGACGCTTGCCTCTTTTATAAAAAATTAGTCCTCAATGCACCGAGGATTTTCTCAGATTTATTCATTCAAACTGGTTCCCAAATCAACTACCTCAGGATATAATTTTTTTTTCACACAGTGAGGTATAAAGAAATTTAATCCAAAGGCTGATCATTAAATTGTGATGGGTATCGCGGTGGCACACCGTTAGAGCTCACAGCGCCGGAGACCCGGGTTCGATCCCGACTACGGGTGCTTGTCTGTACGGAGTTTGCACGTTATCCCCGTGACCTGCGTGGGTTTTCTCCGAGATCCTCGGTTTTCAACCCACACTCAAACACGCGCAGGTTTGTGGGTTAATTGGCCTGACATTAATGTAAATTGTTCCGAGTGCGTGTAGGATAGCGCTAATGTGCGTTGATCGCTGGTCGGCGCGCACTCGGTGGGCTGAAGGGCCTGTTTCCGCGCTGTATCTCGAAACCAAACTAAAAACGAAATTTATTCTGGTGCACTGTTCACCAATGGACAAAGGCTGCTGGGCACACCTTGAGACAACTAACCATGTCCAGCACCAAATTTGCATTTAATTCTGTCACAAAGCAAAGCTCTCCACACACCGAGCCAGCTTTTAATTAGAGGAGTGAAGGGTCTGTCCCACTTGCCGATTTTTTTGCCGACTGCCGGCGTCATATCAGTGTCGCCAAAAGATTTTGAACGTTTCAAAATCCAGGCGGCGACAAAAAAAAAGTTGCGACACTCGTAAAAACACCGCGCGTCAACACGTCATCACGCCGTGTCACACCACAAATTTTCCGTCAGTCACTGATGCCGGCAGTCACCGTAAAAATCGCTAAGTGCGTTGACGTGAATACGTTTTTCCCATTGAGGGTAGGGAAGATTCAAACAAGAGGGCATGACATGAGAATTAAGGGACAGAAGTTTCGGGGTAACGTGAGGGGGAACTTCTTTACTCAGAGGGTGGTGGCTGTGTGGAATGAGCTTCCAGCAGAAGTGGTGGAGGCAGGATCGATTTTTTAACATTTAAAAGTAAAGTGGATAGGTATATGGACGTGAAGGGAATGGAGGGGTATGGTCTGAGTGCAGGTAGATGGGACTAGGGGAAAACAAATGTCGGCACGGACTGGAAGGGCCGAGAGGCCTGTTTCCGTGCTGTAATTGTTATATGGTTATATGGTTATAAGTGGGACAGGCCCTTGAGACTTGCATGTATAAGACCTTAAAGGTTAAGAGTCTAATACACCAACAAGAAGAGCAATACTTTGATATTTTACGCACGTCAAACATCTCAGGAGAGTCTCGGACCAGAGGGCACAGCCTCAGAGTAAAAGGGCGTACAACTAGAATGGAGGTGGACGAGCAATTTCTTTCGCGCGGAGGTGGTGAATCTGTGGAATTCATTGCCACGGTTTGGGTTGAAACCCTTCTGGTTTAACATAAAATGTCAGCTGGTGTTCAGAAGAATGAGGACAGACTTCATTGAAAAACATAAGGGACAATAAAAGGCCTGGCTAGAGTGGATGTGGAGTAATCCATTTGTGGGAGAGTCTAGCACGAGAGATCGTAGCCTCAGAAATATAGGACGTTCCTTTAGGAAGGAGCTGAGAGGAATTTCTTTAGTCAGAGCGTGATGAATCTGTGGAATTCATTGCCACAGGAGGCTGTGGAGGCCAAGTCAGTGGATCTTTTTAAAGGCAGAGATAGATAGATTTGTGATTAGTACGGGTGTCAGAGGTTATGGGGAGAAGGCAGGAGAATGGGGTTAGATAGATCAGCCATGATTGAACGGCAGAGTAGACTTGATGGTCCGAATGGACAAAATTCTACTCCTATTCCTTATGACCTATTCATGTTCTCCAGAGATGCTGCCTGACCCGCTGAGTTATTCCAGCATTTTGTATCTATTTTTCTCCATGCAATGTCGGTTCAACACAGAAACATAGAAACATAGAAAATAGGTGCAGGAGTAGGCCATTCGGCCCTTCGAGCCAGCACCGCCCTTCATTGTGATCAGGGCTGATCGTCCGCGATCAATAACCCGTGCCTGCCTTCTCCTCATATCCCTTGACTCCACTAGCCCCTAGAGCTCTATCCATTAAACCTAGAAGTTTAATGGTCATCTTCTGTATTGCATCATTCCATGATCTCCTGCCCCAGGGGTTCCCAACCTTTCCATCCCATTTACCCCCCAGCAACTTTAATAGCACATAACAATGTTAATTCACTTATTTATGAACAACTAATGATGAACAGATACCGGTACAACAGAACCAAACACAGTCAGTCGATGAGAAAAATATATGTACAAATCCAGAATCAACAAATTTGCCCCATGTTGGGATCCCGTGCCCTACCCCATTCACCACAGAAAGGAACCACATCTACATGAGTGATGTTTCCAGTGCAGTAGGCTCTCCATTTTCAGTGGTGTCGGCTCTTTGTTTAGGCAATGATTGAGCCTCTATCATCTGTAGACAAAAATGCTGGAGGAACTCAGCGGGTGAGGCAGTATCTATGGAGCGAAGGGTCTCGACCCGAAACGTCACCCATTCCTTCGCTCCATAGATGCTGCCTCACCCGCTGAGTTCCTCCAGCATTTTTCTCTACCTTCGATTGTTCCAGCATCTGCAGTTCCTTCTTAAACAGAGGCGCTATCATGTGGTCATGTGACAAGAGCTGAATTAAGCCATTGGGCCCATCAAGTCTCTTCCGCCATTCAATCATGGCTGATCTATCTCTCCCTCCTAACCCCATTCTCCTGCTTTCTTCCCATAACCCCTGACACCCATTCTAGTCAACAATCTATCTATCTCTGCCTTAAAAATATCCATTGACTTGTCCTCTACAGCCGTCTGTGGCAAAGAATTCCACAGATTCACCACCCTCTGACTAAAGAAGCTCCTCCTCATCTCCTTCCTAATGAAACAACTTTAATTCTGAGGCTGTGACCTCTAGTCCAAGACTCTCCCACTAGTGGAAACATCCTCTCCACTTCCACTCTATCCAGGCCTTTCACTATTCAGTAAGTTTCGATGAGGTCCCCCCTCATCCTTCTAATCTCCAGCGAGCACAGGCACAGTTTAAGAATAAGGGGTCGGCCATTTAGGACTGAGTTCAGGAAATATTTTTTTCACCCAGTGAGTTGTGAATCTGTGGAATTCTTTGCCACAGAAGGCAGTGGAAGCCAATTCACTGGATGTTTTCAAGGGAGAGTTAGATTTAGCTCTTAGGGCTGAAGGAATCAAGGGATATGGGGAGAAAGCAAGAACGGGGTACTGATTCTCGATGATCAGCCATGATCATATTGAATGGCGGTGCTAGCTTGGAAGGGCCGAATGGCCTACTCCTGCACCTATATTTCTATGTTTCTGTGTTTCAGTCTGTCTATCTGTCCATTGAGATGGACATACAAAGGGCTTTATATTATTTCACGAAAGAGCAAGAGAGTTCTTCCCAGTACCCTGATAATCAATTAATATCACCATTACCAAACAAATATTATTTATTACAGTAACTCAGCAGGTCAAGCGGCATGTTTGGAGAAAATGGATAAGTGGCTCGGTAAATGTCAAAATTGTTCCTAGAGTGTGTAGGATAGTGTTAATGTGCGGGGATCGCTGGTCGGTGCGGACCCGGTGGGTCAAAAGGGCCTGTTTCCGCGCTGTATCTCTAAACTGAACTAAACTAAGTAGAGCCATTCGGCCCTTCGAGCCAGCACCGCCATTCAATGTGATCATGGCTGATCATCCACAATCAGTACCCCGTTCCTGCCTTCTTCCCCATATCCCCTGACTCCGCTAGCCCTGAGAGCTCTAACTCCCTTTTGAATGCATCTGCAGATCTTTGAATCTGCATATTATTTATTTCTTACATGTAATATTATTATTCACATATAACATGAACATTTGCATGTTATTTATTACTTTGAAGCCTTTGGGATCTTTATGTGCAGAATATGTCTGCCAAGCGTCTATGCATCACATTGCTGTTGGCACTTTAAAAGCCCTCGCAGTTTGGATGGTCTTTGAAATGCAATTATTCTTCATCAATAAAACACCAACCCTCTTTTAATCCAATTTTCTGTCGCCTTCTCCTTGCCTGAGACAGTGAACGATACTATGCAGCCTTCACTAAAAATACAACCACCATTTCATAGCTGACAATTCTCACAGGTAATTAAACGTCGCCCCTACTCAGTTCCTGAATCTATTGTTACCGAGCATTAATAAATTATATATTTTCTTTACTCACGGATCTCTTAGCGGCAATTGTTTGATGCTGTTTTCAGTTTTCAGTTTGGTTTATTGTCATGTGTACTGAGGTACAGTGAAAAGCTTCTTGTTGCGTGCTAACCAGTCAGCGGAAAAGACAATACATGCATTAGGGCTAGATTTGGCTCTTAAAGATAGCGGAGTCAGAGGATATGGGGAGAAGGCAGGAACGGGGTACTGATTGGGGATGATCGGCCATGATCACATTGAATGGCGGTGCTGGCTCGAAGGGCCGAATGGCCTACTCCTGCATCTATTGTCTACTGTCTATAGTCTATTGTCTACAGTCGAGCCATTTACAGTGTACAGATACCTGATGAAGGGAATTACATTTCGTGCAAAGTTTTCCATTTGCCGATTCATTGTTTCAAGTTACTGGTGAATAATTCACTCCGATTCCATGCTTCTTTTTATTTATTGCGACAGGTGCAGCATCTGAAATAGTATTTTCAAATTCCTCCATGTTCTTTAGCTTGCCTATCTTTGTGTGTGCTTCCATCCCCATAACCCCAACATCTTGTCACGGTATCGAGTATAGAAGTCGGGAGGGCATGTTGCAGTTGTATAAGACGTTGGTGTGGCCGCATTCAGAGTATCGTGCTCAGTTCTGGGCACCATGTTATAGGAAAGATGTTGTCAAGCTTGAAAGGGTACAGAGAAGATTTAAGAGGGTAGACAAAAATGCTGGAGAGACTCAGCAGGTGAGGCAGCATCTATGGAGTGAAGGAAATAGGCAACGTTTCGGGTCAAACCCCTTCTTCAGGGCCCTGAAGAAGGGTTTCGACCCAAAACATTGCCTATTTTCGTCTACCTTCGATTTTCCAGCATCTGCAGTTCCTTCTTAAAGATTTAAGAGGATGTCGCCAGGACTAGAAGGTGTGAGCTATTGGGAGAGGTTGAATAGGTTGGGACTCTATTCCTTGTAGCGCAGGAGGATGAGGGGTGATCTTATAGAGGTGTATAAAATCATGAGAGGAATAGATCGGGTAGATGCACAGAGTCTCCTGCCCAGAGTAGGTCAATCGAGGTCCAGAGGTCATAACACTAAACCTTTTTTCTCCCCTCAAACCCCAACCAATCTTACTGTGAGGGAAAATGATTATAAAATTAATCTCTCTAGAGGGGTAACTTTTTCACACAAAGTGGTGAGTGTATGGCACAAGTTGCCAGAGAAGGTGGTTGAGGCATGGGACTCTCCCAACATTTAAGAAATACAATTAGACAGGTGCATGAAATGTATACAATCCAACTCCACACGTTTTTGGGAGCTATATAGACCAAACACAGGCATATTTCCCTATCGGGGACAGTTGTAGCTGATGACATGTGTGTTAGCCTAGAGTG
The DNA here is from genome assembly GCA_035221665.1 of Okamejei kenojei. NCBI lineage: Eukaryota > Metazoa > Chordata > Chondrichthyes > Rajiformes > Rajidae > Okamejei > Okamejei kenojei. Next base: position 10,120,547 of record CM069139.1, read on the forward strand.
TGTGGGCGAGTTGGGCCATTTTTTTAATATAAAACTGTTTTTTCTACGCTGTATCACTCAATGACTCCATGTCTGTGGACACAAGGGAAGATGCTTCGCTGAAAACGTCCGCCAAGTTCTGCTGGATCTCTCAGTTTGCTAACCATTTTAACTCCCCTTCCATAGAGTAAGAGCATTCTTGACCTGGGAATATTATTGTGTCTCCCCTCCATTGTCAGAGGGGGGGGTTGAGGCCAGCGCAAATTGGAGGAACAGCACCTCATATTTCACTTGGGCAGCTTCACCCCAGCGGCAATGAACATGGAATTCTCTTGTTTTAGGTAACTCCCACAAAACGTTCCCCTCCCTCCCCCCCCCCACTTACTCCACGAGAATAGAATTCCACAAGTTTCTTGGGGACACGCCTTCAGACAGATCGATTCAATACATTGTGTTCACATAAGTTTGTCTGTTTGAAAATCTTCATCAGCTCTTCAATTTCTGCTGTATCTTTTTCATGTTTTGTTGACAAGTTATTGACCATATACTGGTACTATCCCATGGGTCTTTTAGTTTAGTTTTGGTTCAGTTGAGAGTTTAGAGATACACAGCACCGGAAACAGTGTGTGTCCCTTGGCCCACTGAGTCTGTACCGACCAACGATACACGCATACCAACACTATCTGGCACACTTAAACCACAAAATTGCTGGAGAAGCACTCAGCGGGGTGCTGGCAGCATCTATGGAGCGAAGGAGATAGGCAACGTTTTCGGGCCGAAACCCTTCTTCAGATCTGGCACACACTAGGACAATCCACACCTATAACAAGCCGATTAAACCTACAAACCCGAACGTGTTTGGAGTGTTGAAAACCGGTAGATCTCGGGGAAACCCACGCAGGTCACGGGGAGAAGGTACAAGCTCCGTACAGAGACATCGCCCGTAGTTATGACGGAACCCGGGTCTCTGGCGCTGTGAGCACTGTAAGGTAGCAACTCTACCGCTGCGCCACCGTTGCTGTCCCATTTTAGATTAGTAAGTTTGGTTTCAAGACACAGCGTGATGTTAACATTTTAAATCACTGAGAACAGGGATAACGCATTTCATCATACTTTGCCAATTGTGGCAAATCCCAATTATCTTGTGTTTACCTCTTTTTTTTTTCCCCTTTTCCTCTCTTATATCTATACCACTCTTTGGCCACACTACTTTGGTAGTCTAGGGGTCCTTTCATTTCACTTTTCACTTTTCTTGTTCTTTCTTCTTTGCACCTTCTTTTCTCTCATTCTCGGGTTCCTTAACAAGGTCAAAATTGAAGCTGTCTAATGTGTTCATTTTACATGCCGAATGTTTTTATTCTTGTACAATTGCTTCTAATAAACCTCTTAAACGTTGAATTATTATTTGTCCTTTCAGTTGTCCAATGGATTTCTCCATCTCCAGCTTTGGGCAATACATTTCTCGGACAATATTTTATTGAGCGGGTAATATAATTTTTGCATTTCTCTTGAGTCACTTGTGCGGGAAACAATGACAACCGGAATAGTTCACAAAACAAATAATTTAAATCAACAGCCCTCAGCATGAATATTTTGCTTGGCTCGCTTGCAATCAGCTGGATCAGGGAAGAAAAATAGGGAAATTAAAGTATTGCATAGGTTATACTACTCAAAGGGGACCAAATTGAACAAGATCTTCCCAGCTGTCTCTCCTCTCTGTGATAAATGCCACTTCCAAGAAGCCACCCTAACTCATTATTTTGTATCCTGTATAAAAATACAAAACTTCTGGACGGGAATATTCAATATCATTTGTAAAACACTTAAATTTAATTGGAGTCAGATTCAAAATTAGTAATATTAGGAATGTCAGAGGGCTGCCCTAACTTAACGATATCTTAAAGACGCTCCTTGACTATAGTTAATCGTTAATCACAGCAAAAACTTAACGATATATACTTCTGGAAAAAGATAGCAGTCCCTACAGTGAAGATGTGGATCACAGAAACGACCGAGACGCACATTTAGAAAAAAATAAGGCTTGTCTTAACTGACAAACCAGATCAATTTTCCAAAAAACATGGTCTCCTTTCATTGAATTTCTTCAACAAATAATGGTTGAACACAAACTCAAACCAACGCTCGGGTCGGAGGTGAAGCGGGCGCGGGAAGGGAAGTGGGATATATCTCCGCTTTTTTTCACCTCTTCATTAGTTCTGGGTTTTTATTTTTCATTTTTTTTTTTCGAAATTCTCTCATTTCTTTTTCTTTTCCCTTTTTCTTTCAGATTTAGTTGTTAGTTTATAAAAGTGTTAAAACTGAAGCAGTACGAAAATTGTACAATCGTTATGTCGATTACTTTCTCCTTGTGCAATTGCTTCTAATGAAATAAAATAAATAAGATTATAAAAATATGGAAATTACCAGCTCATGTAACACAAGAGTTGAGTGAGATCATAAACCAGCAGGCTGGTGCAGCGGTAGAGTTGCTGCCTGGCAGTGCATTCAGCGCCAGAGACCCGGGTTCGATCCTGACTACGGGTGCTGTCTGTACGGAGTTTGTACGCTCTCCCCGTGACCTGCCTGGGGAGAGAGTTTTCTCCGAGATCTTCGGGTTCAGTTCAGTTCAGTTGTATTTGTCATATGTAGGTTAACACAGGGGGTCAACGGTACAATGAAATGTGTTTGACAAGACAACGGGTCCCCTCAGCAACCCTGATCCCTCCACCTGCTACAAGGATAAATGAAAGGTAAAAAATATAACATAAAAGTGGACATTGGTAGATAAAAGACAATAATAAATAAATAAAATAATATATGGATGCATTTATCAGTTCAGAAGCAATGATGACATGATGATAAAATCCTACCTCCCACACTCCAAAGACGTACAGGGTTTGTAGGTTAATTGGCTTAGTTTAAAATATATCTAATTGTCCCCAGTGTGTGTACAGACGATTGTGTCAGTGCTTGACGACAGGGATCGCTGGTCGGTGCGGACTCAGTGGGCCGGAGGGCCTATTTCCGTGCTGAATCGTTAAAATCTAGACTAAAACTAAACTCTCATCTCACAATCTCTTCCCCAGACAAAAGTGAAGAAGCGGAAGGGGAGAAAGAACAAAAAAGAGGATAAAAAGGCTTGGGGAAAAAAATATTTATATCATAAATATTTATATTAATTAAGCCCCCTGCGTGAATGGTTTTCTCCGGATCTCACGGTTTCCTCCAACACACCAAAGACGTACAGGTTGTAGATTAATTGGCTCGGTCTTGTATTGTAATTGTGTCCCCAGTGTGTGTGTAGGATAGTGTTTCAGTGAGCGGGGATCGCTGAAGTCTATTGAAGCTACGTGGGGTTCCAACAGCTGATATTTACACAGACCTGCGAGTAGTAACGTGAAAAATGCATCACTATATATATTTCATCGGCCCAATAAAATGGTATTTGTTGTAAACATGTGGGTCATTCTAAAGTAATATTTTAATAAATTTGTTTGATATATGGGACATCACAATCTAGTCTGCACGCGCAAACAAAAAAACAACCAATGAGACGTACTTTTTATTCTGTCAGGTTTCATATACCATTAAAGTCAAATTACCAACAAGATGATTGTGCATGCTTCCCCTTGACTAGAGCTTATTTATATCAGTTATGATTTATACATTCATGTTCAATTTGACAAGTGGAATCATTGTAATGATTCTCATCAATAAAAACAGCTAATGAAATGCCAGATATGCCTTGGATATTACTCATCATCACATATGCTAATCACGTGGCCAGACTCAAATGTTAGATTTAAGTACACCATGTTAAAAAAAATAATATATGCGCAATGCTGGAAGTAACTCAGCGGGATAGGCAGCATCTCTGGAATGGCCTCCTCCTGCAGACTGATTCAGACAGATTCAGATCAGTCCGTTCGAGAAACGTCGCCCATTCCTTCTCTCCGGAGATGCTGCCTGTCCCGCTGAGTTACTCCAGCATTTTGTGTCTACCTTCGATGTAAACCAGCATCTGCAGTTCTTTCTTACATATTATGTGTTTCGCGCGCAGCCGCGTGACGCCCGCCTTTTGAGGAGCAAACACTACCAGATGGCAGCAGTAGTGCTTTCTTCTGCATCTTTTCCATTTATCCCCAACAACAAACTGAAATTTACTTTTTGAAGGCCTACTGATGTATTGTGTTGCCAGCAATAAATCTCGTAATCCTAGTCCTAGTCAGCCTGCTTGTCGAATTTTAATCCTGATCATATTTATTCTTGTTTAAAGGTTCTGTGTGAGTCTCGACCCTGACACATTGCCTTTCCTTCTCTCCAGAGATGCTGCCTCCACCAGCTGAGTAACTCCAGGTTTTCGTTTCTGCTTCGATTAAACCAGCATCTGCTCAGTTTTCTTACACTGTTCATAGACAAAGTCCACCTGGCTGGCAATGGGGTAGAGGGGGAAGTTGGACAGTAAAGCCTAGCTTTCTAAAGAACGTTCAGACGCAGCACGCTCGCTCTCTTGTGGGGAAGAATCTTCAAGCCTTCATGCCTAAGATCTCTCCAAAATGCCTTTTAACATTGTAACGAACCATGCCTCTAACTGGAAGCTTGTTCCAAAATATTCATACTCCTCTGTGTGAAAAAATTATCCTCTAGCTCTCTTTTAATTGTATTATCAAATCTTATTACGTTGACAGTCCCAATGTTTACAAGTCCGTTAAAGAGCTCTCCAGATGAGCTTAACAAAAAAAGACCAGAACTCGTCGCGAAGTTGGTAGAATTTTGTAGAATGTACGTAGCAGGTACGTCGGAGCTCGGGGGACATTCTTGTAGCTGCTCGTAAGCCAACGGCTCTCGCGCGACTGGGAAACGCGGTAAGGCACAAGATCGTGAGACTTTTAACATGTTGGGCGAAAATGTCCGCCGAGCCCCGCGTACCGAGTCAGAGCGGCCCATTTACCGTAAATCTCCGGTTGAATCAGGGAAACTCGGGGAGAATCTGTATGAGTAGGACCCGGCTTTTAACAGAGTAGATGTAGGCCATTCGGCCCATCGAGTCGACTCTGCCATTCATCATGAGCTGATCAAAGAAGAGTAGAATTAACGGGTCCCTTTCAGAATGGCAGGCAATGCTAGTGGGGGACCCGCAAGGCTAGGTGTGGGACCGCAGTCTATTTACAATATACATCAATTATGTAGCTGAAGGGATTACAAGTAACATTAGCAATTTGCTGATGACATAAAGCTGCACGGTGGCAGTGTGAACTGTGAGGATGAAAAGAGCAGAAACACACCGAAGCTCCGCCATCAGTACACAAAGAAACAAGAATGAAGGAACGGAGGCAATCAACGGTCGAGAACAGCAGATGGATAATAAATATA